>JASDQU010010375.1:106341-134687 GCA_032191745.1 Picea mariana | reverse complement strand
CTGAGCTGACTGCAAGTTCTCCCTTACTGATTGAAGAATCCTCTGACTCTCCTCCACCCAATCCTTGGCCCCCGGGACCCTGCTGTCCCCAAACACAGTCTCTATAAAGGAGGGTGCATCATATCCATACAATGCTCTGAATGGTGACATCCTGATAGACATATGGTAAGTTGTGTTGTAGCAATACTCACCCATATGTAACCATCTCACTCAAGTGTGTTGCTGCCCCCCCACATAGTTCCTCAGATACCCTTCCACCCATTTGTTGACGATCTCTATCTTCCCATCTGTCTGTGGGTGATAGCTGGTACTCATGGCTAGCTCTGTGCCTGTCAATCTGAAAATCTCCTGCCAAAATGCACTGATGAAGCGCCCATCCCTATCACTGACTATCTGTCTGGGTAACCCATGCAACCAAAATACCTTCCTGAAAAAAAATTATGCTACCTGTATGGCCTTGTAGTCTGTGGGTATGGCGAAGAAATGTGCAAATTTGGTCAGTCTATCGACCACCACAAATATACAGTCCTTGCCCTGCACTCTAGGGAGGCCTGTAATGAAATCCATGGAAATGCTCTCCCATTTCTGCTCTGGAATGGGTAGAGGTTGTAGTAGCCCTGCGGGGTGTGTCTGCTCAGACTTGTTTTGCTGACAATTCATGCACTCTCGTATGTGTTCAACACATCATCCTTGAGACCCTTCCATGAGAATCTCTCCCTGATCTACCTATATGTTTTGATGTACCCCTGATGCCCTGTTGTAGGTGAATCATGACATACCTTCATAATTTCCCCCTTCAGGGTGGATTCTGGAACCAAGTAGATCCAGTCCTTGTAGAAAATGATGTCATCAAGAACCCAATATCTATCATCAATCACTTGTCTGTCCATCACCTCACAAACAAATTTTTTTTTGGAGTATTCCACCAACAAGTGAGCTTTCCAATCTGTACAAATGTCCATCATCGAACATCCTGTTGGCCTCCTGGAAAAGGAATCTGCCACGATATTCCTTTTTCCCTTGACATACTCAATGTCAAATTCAAAGGCTTGGATCTTTGAGACCCACTTTTGCTACCTCTCACTGAGGTCTTTATGATCAAGGAAATACTTGAGACTGTTATGATCAGTCTTCACTACAAACCTGCTGCCAACCAGATACTTCCTGAATTTGGTTAAGGCATGCATGATCGCTAGAATCTCCTTGTCGTAAATAGAATAGAGTCTCTTCGACTCGTTGAGATTTCTGCTCTCAAACACAATGGGGTGCCCCCCCTGCATCAAGACTGCTCCAATCCCCACCCCTTATGCATCGCACTCTAAGACAAACGGCTACGAAAAGTATGGAAGGGATAGAACATGGCATGTGCTCATAACCTCCTTCATTTTGTTGAATATCTGTTGTGACTCCTCTGTCCAATGAAAAACACCCTTCTTGGTCAAGTCTATGAGTGGTGCTCCCAACTTTGAAAAACCCTTGATGAAATGTCTGTAGGAACTGCATAACCCAAAGAATCCTCTCAACTTCGTGAGATTCTTAGGCATTGGCCAATCCACAATGGCCTTGATATTTTCCTAGTGAACCTATACTCCCTGCCCACTGATGATATGCCCCAAGTACAGTAGTTCCCTCATGCCAAATTCACATTTGGATTCCTTGGCATATAAATATTGTGCTTGCATAATGTCCAAGACCTTCCCCAAATGTGCTAAATGCTCATCCCATGTCTTGCTGTAGATCAATATATCGTCGAAGAATACCAGAAGTTACTTCCTCAACTGTCCTCTAAAGATATGGTTCATGCAAGACTGGAAAGTGGCTGGTGTGTTGGTCAGTCCAAACAGCATGACCAAGAACTCAAAGTGTCTGAAATGGCATCGAAACGTTGTCTTCTCAATGTCTTGCTCCCTGATGTTGATCCGATGGTATCCTGAGTGTAGATCAATCTTAGTGAAGAAGACTGCCCCATGTAACTCATTCATCAGCTCATCTATGCGTGGAATGGGGTAACGACTATTGATCGTTTTCTTATTGAGTGCTCTGTAATCGATGCACATCCGTAATGTGCCATCCTTCTTCAATACCAGGACGACTGAAGATGCAAAAGGACTCATGCTGGGCCTGATGTGCCCCATAACGAGCAATTATTTGATTGCTTTCTCAATTTTGTCCTTAAATTTCTTGGGGTGACTATAGGGTGCTGTAATCACCGGTGTAGCCCCTGCCTCTAACTCAATCATGTGCTCAAAACCCCTGTCTGGCGGTCTCCCTGGTGGTATCGGCCAAAATACTGGCTCATAACATCCTAGAAGCTCTCTGATCTATGGATGGTACTGCTCCCTACCCTTTGAGTCCTTTCACATGGTGATCAAACACTCTGTTGTGTAAGCCACATCACCGTGACGAAAGATCCACTCCATCCTCTTTTCCGATACTGCTCGAGGTGCCCCTGTAGACATGCCTCTCAGCACAACTCTCGATCCATTGGCGTCTTTGAAGCTCATGGTCAACGTTTGATAGTTGAACCCAATCTCCCCCAATGAATATAACCACTGTACCCCTAACACGGCATCAATATCTGATAGGTCAACTACATAGAATGTGTCAGTCAGGGTGTAGTTGCCTAGTTTGACCTTAAAGTCAGGGATCATGTCCAAGCATGTCATTGTGTATCCATCAGCCACTGCCACATGGAATCCCTCAAACTCCTCTGTGCGTAACCCCCTCCTGGCTACTAAGGATGCATCTATGAAGTTGTGGGTGGCCCCACCATCAACTAAAGCTATCATGCATTGCCCTTGTACAAGGCCCTTGAGCCTAAGAGTGTTGTACCTGGGTACTCCTGAAAGGGTGGCTATGGTTCCTCCTTTCACCTCTCTACGAGGTTTTGTCTTCTCCTGGGGCTGTGCCCTTGCCGGTATCTGAGGTTTCTTCGGCTGTTGCTCTAGCTCATGAGTGGTCTTAGTCTCTGAATCACTGTCTATCGGTGCCTCAATATCCTCATCCTCCTCCTCACTGCCTGATTCCACTTCAATATAGTGGATCTGCCCTTCCCCATGCATCTATGCCCGGGGACCCAAGGGTCTCTGCAGGAGAAGCAAAGCTTCTTCCTCATCAACTCCCGTCTCGTATCATCATCCAACTTGGGCTTGGCCTTCCATTCCTTTAGAAGATTCTTCTGATCCTTGTCTCTCTGTGGTACAAAGGGTTTGGTGAAGGGTTTAGTTTTTGGCATTGAATTCGCCAAATCTCTAGTGCGCTGGATGGCATCCTGCAAGGTATGAGGCCAATAGGCCTTCACCCATCCTCTCAAGGGTTCTTTGAGCCCTTCTGTGAATAGCATGACCAATCGGGGCTCAGATATGTCTGTCATTGCCACTTTTACCCTCTGAAACTCTAAGATGAATGTCTTTGTTGTGCCAGTTTGTCTCAACTAGGCTAGATCTCTAAAATGGATCTCTGGATCCCTCCTATCAAATCTATCCACGAGTCTCTCTGTGAACTCTCTATAGGAGGTGATGCGATTGTGACCCAATGTCACCAATCCGTGATACCACCACTCGTGTGCCTCACCCTCCAAGTGTAGGTTGGCGAAACCGATGGCCTCTGACTCGGTCATCTGGTTGAGCTTGTAGTAGGTGTCTAGTTTCTGTACCCAAGCTCTGGCGGTGCATTTGGACGATCCGTCAAAAGAAGGTATGGTGAGTTTACCAACTTTTCAGATGAAGTCAATGTTATGCCTCTACTGCTCCTGCCCTCCCCTCTGTGGCTCTCTAGGACAGTTCCTGAGTCTGAGTCCACAATACTTGACTAAGATCATATCCTGATGAAATTCATGGGCCAAGGCTGCATACTCTCTCCGATACTCTACAATGTCCTCTGCATGAGTGGGCGGTCTCTATGCTATCGGTATCTGTGCTGATACCGGGGATTCCCTCTGGAAATTGGGAAACAACGGACGTGGAATCCTACTCGCAGAGGTATATGTGTGAGTGGGTGACTGGGGTCTACTGCCTACCCCTAAGTTCCCATGTGCTGCATGTGGGGATTGTGTTCCCGGGGTGTCTACCATAGCTAGTCTATCCGCTACCTGAGCCAAAGACTGAGACATAGTTCGCTGACTAGCTAGCATATCATTGATAACCTGCATGAAGGCTACGTCTGGATCCTCGGGGGCCTTACCAATGCCCTCTGGTCACTCATATCTGTCACCTAGCCTCCTCTCTGCTTCGCGCTCAGCCTCACGCTCTGCTCTTCTCTCTACTTCTCTGTGTGCCTCTTCCTCTTCCTCTGAACTGGGAGGGAAGGGAGGAAAGTTAGGCCTATCCCTTCTTTTCCTGCGCCTGTTGTAAGTGACATATTCGTCACCTACGTGCTCACGACCATCTGGTTCTTCTGCTATATTCATTGTCTTTAGTCACAGGCTGGCAGGACTAAAGCTCTGATACCACTAAAATATCCTTGATCCCGCTGATCGAGATATTTTCTACTGATCTATTATTCTGTCTTGCAGATATGATACACTGGGGGTTTCTGGATGCGTTTCAGTTGTATGTTTGAGATATTGATGGTTATTTCATGTGCATGTGGGTTATTGCATGTGCATGTTGCATATTTATGGTTTAAAAAACATATAAAGGATGCATGCAGAAGTAAAGAACATCAATTGCCCAATATCATGTATAATATGGTTCAAACATGGAAATACAACAACCTACTTGAAATATAGAATATAAACATCAGCCAGATCTCATGGATCAGTATTGTAATACAATCAAATAACATAAAAATACTCGTGATCAGAAGATGATAGCAGATCTGATGCATGCATAGATAGATTGGCGAAAATATGTGATTCCGGTAAACTACGGTAATCACTACCAACTAGAAAACTTGTCCAAAAGTTCAGACCGTCGGAATACGTTGTAAATTGCTCCAAAAGAAGTGCCCTAGCCTCTAGACTAAAATGGGTGAGTGTCGGATCTCGAATCTGGTCTCTAAGGCACTGGATCTGGACCCTTGGGGGGTTTGCGCACCTCCTGGAGCACTGGATGCCCCCCAAAGGATTCCACCAATGGAATCTGCTGCTATATGGCTCAAAATGATCGTCTCACCAAATAAAGAAATGGGTCGGAAGGATTTGTCCGGATCTGCTCTGAAACTCTGCATGCAACACCAAATGTCTGTCCGAAAGAGCTACGCCCTAAATGGCTGAATGAGTCAATCTGCAAGATTCCATCGTCAGAATATGACAATAGATGGCTCAATAGAAGCGCCCTGGATGGATTTCAAATGGGTTGGAAGGAAACTGCAATCTGGATATGGATCTCGTGCAGCTCTCCAAACCCTCAAACTGACTTGCGCCCTCACTGGCTGATCTGCACACTCTGCAATAGATACTCCTGAAAAAGTACGGTGAAATACCTGGATGGTATCTCCGATGGGCTAGGGTGTGTCTCTCAACACTGAAATCGATCAATGGTGGTGGTTTCCTCCAGAAATCCACAAAAAAGTAAGGTCAACTCTCCTCCTCCTCTGGGAACTCTCAACATCAAATCATAACAATGCATAATGAGAAATTAGGTCAAATTCCTCCCTTTATACCTTTCCCAATCTAATTCACCATTGACCTCACTTAAGCTAGGCGCTTTTCCTCCTAAAGTGATTAATTAAGTCCCCCTTTAACACCTTTTCATTCTAATTCTTCGTTGACTTAGGCTTAAGTGACTTTTCCTAAGTATTTTGGCTTAATTCATCGTTTAACCATCAATTCCTTCTTATTTCTCCATCTTGTTCCATGTTTGTTCCTGACTATAGTCTACGGGAACATATAGACTACTAAGTCACTCCCTGCTAGCCTACTCTTGGGAACGGGACATCACAACTTGCGTCCCATAACTCTCTAACTGCTAAATTGAGGAAAACATAAGACCATTCAAATCATGGGTTGACAGAAAGACAATACACATTTCTACCTTAATCATTCAACATAGAACTTAGTCATAAACATATGTATATATTCAATCATCATTTTCATTTCAGTACACAGAGTATGAAAATACTTATCAGAAACCAGAAATCGTGAAGCGACTGCTGAAAGGGGTGCCTGTTTCCACCCAACCATAGGCACATCCACTCCTGAATGGATTTTTACTGGCCACCCCCGAGCTAGACCATGATGCTTTAACAGAGACTCTTTGTTATTGCTTCGCGATAACCAGGGAAGAAGGTTACTCTCCCCCTCCCACAGGATCTCGGCGACCGATTTCTCTGTACCAAGCAAGGAGGTCTGCATGAGTACTTCCATAGTCACTTGTCAACCCTGTTTATCAGCTTGGACTGAAAACGTTGCCAACATCTTCTTGCACCTAGAATGATCTTGTTTCTCCATTCACTCTTGAACCAGAGAGTTGCAAGCGCTCCTTTTCTATTCTTGATATTGGTCTCTCGACTCGTCTTTTTCGCAGATCTGCCTCTGCCCCCACGAATTACCTCTTTTATTTCCTTCCTCATCAAGGTTGCGTGGGTCTGAATCCCCATCTTGTGTTCAGTTTTGAAATTCTTGCAGATGGGTACTCTGCCATTTCCTTATTAACTCTTGAGGAGGACTCTTCCAGCTACTAGCCTGATTGGTAATTCATTTCTGGGTCAGAGGACGGTTCTGGGTCTGAGAAATTAAATCCAGTGAGCAACTAGTTTGGTGGGGTTCATCTCAACCACTTATGGTTTCCCCTCACCATATCTCTCATAGCACCATGGCCTATCTTTGAAAACCCCCCCTTTTCAGCAGTTGTGCAACACTGTCTATATTTTATTAATAACAAAAATACATACATTACCTTTTATAACAAAAGGTTAATCAAATCCATCATTTACACATATTTAGTTTGCCGCAGTCTTTTGTAAAGTTATAGTTATATTTACAAGCTAGGGGGAACAAGGGTGTTACAATCCCCTCCCCCTTAAAGGAACATCGTCCTCCATCTCCCATGTCGCTTCATCTGGAAGAAAGTGTTTCCACTGCACCTTGACCTGTGCAATGGTTATGTTCTTGAGTGGGGTTTCCTTCCTGTCTATTATGCGTTGTGGTTCTAGAAGGAATTCTCCCTCTGGTTCCACCTGAATCACAGACCAGTCAATTATATGATTAGAATCATGTACATATTTATTCAATAACAAAACATGTAAAACATTATTTGCCTTCACTATGGGAGGAAGTGCTAATCTATATGCTACATGCCCCACTCTATCCAATATTTCAAAGGGTCCACAATACCGAGGTGCCATCTTGGCACATGATCCCATTCTCAAGGAGATTTTCCCGGGCCTAACTCAGAGATACACATGATCTCCTGTTGTGAACTCTCTATGAGTCTTTTTTCTGTCTACATAGCTTTTCTGTCTATCCTGAGCCACTTTCAGATTCTGCTTTATGTGGATTACTTGTTGTTCCATTTCTTTTAGCATATCTAGCCCAATTTTAATTCTATCTACTGGGTTATCCCAGTTGACTGGAATTTTGCATTGTCTACCATAGAGGGCCTCAAAAGGGCCCATCTTCAATGACTCTTAGCCATTGTTGTAGGAAAATTATACTAGTTCTAGGTAGTATTCCCACTTCTTAGGCTGATGCATTACATGCATCCTTAACATGTCCTCGAATACTTGGTTTACCCTCTCGGTCTGTCCATCAATTTGAGGGTGATAGGCTGTACTAAACAACAATTTAGTTTCAAAACCAACAAACAGATATTTCCAAAAGTTTGAAGTAAATTTCGTATCTCGGTCAGATACGATTTCCTTAGGCATGGAATGCAACCTAAATATTTCTTTCATGAAAATACTGGCAATATCTATTGTCTTGCAAGTTGACTTGACAGGAATGAAGTAGGCAACTTTGCTCAATTTGTCCACAACTACCATGATGTTGTCATTATGTTTGGTCGATCTTGGTAATCCTGTGATGAAATCCATGGAGATGGTTTCCCATTTCCATTATAGGATCGGTAGGGGCTGCAACATCCCTGCTGGATGCCGATGTTCTGCCTTAATTTGCTGACATTCTAGACATTTGGCTAAGTAATCAACCATGTCCTTTTTCTGTTTGGGCCAATAGAATAACTTCCTAGTGGTTGTGATCATCTTCTGATAACCAGGATGACCAACATATGGTCTTTTGTGTAGTTCATTCATTATGAACCTCTTCAAGTCATCACAATTTGAAATATACAACCTACCTTTGTAAGTTAGAAGACCATCATTCAACAATTGATAACCCTCATACTTCAACCCTGTGGGCTCTCGTTCCAAGTATGATTTTACAATCTTGAAAAACACATATGTTTCTTGTGCACTTCAGACTGTCTCTTTGATGTCCGTTTCATAGGTGTTTATAGCTACCAAGTGAATCAGTTTCGTACTTCTGCTAAGGGCATCAACCACTCTATTTTCCTTTCCTTTGATATGTTTGATTTCAAAATCAAACTCACTAAGGAGAGCCATCCATCTAGCTTGTCTAGGATTGAGCTTTGATTGATCAAACAGATACATCAACCCACAATGGTCTGTCATAAGCACAAATCTTCTACTCAGGAGGTAATGCCTCCACATTTTTAAAGCATGCACTATGGTAGCCAATTCTAGATCATGGGTCACATAATTGATTTCATGCTCATTCAATTTTCTAGACTCATAGCAAATTACATGTCCTTTTTGCATAAGGAATCCTCCGAGTCCTTCCTTGCAGGCATCTGTACACACAAGAAAGTCATTTTTTAGGTCTGCAATCTTCAACACAAGTGCATTGGTCAGAAGGTATTTCATCTCTTAAAATCTCTCTCCACATTCTGATGTCCAAAGGAATTGAACTCCCTTTTTCTGAAGGGAGGTGATTGGAAAACCGATGTTGGAAAATCCTTTTATGAACCTCCTATAGTATCCTTCTAGGCCCATAAAGGATATGATATCAGATACATCATTTGGGGTAGGCCAATCCATAATGGATTTGATCTTGTCAAGATCAAATGCCGCTCCTTCTTCAGAAATAACATGGCCTAAGTAATGGACTTGTTTCTGGAAAAAGTCACACTTAATAAACTTAGCATAGAGCTGATGTTCTCTTAGTACTTGAAGCACTAGCTTGAGATGTTCTTCATGTTATTCCCTATTTTTGGAATAGATTAGAATATCATCAATGAAAACCAATACAAATATGTCTAAGGACTTACTGAGTACATTATTCATTAAGCACATAAAAGTGGTTGGTAGCATTGGTTAGCCCAAATGGCACCACCACAAATTCATAGTGACCATATCTTGTCCTAAAGGGTGTGTTGTGGATGTCTTCATCCTTAATTTGGACCTGATAGTATCCAGACCTCAAGTCAATCATGGGGAAAATTGTAGCACCCCTTAATTGGTCAAACAAGTCATCGATCCTTGGCAAGGGATACTAATTTTAATGGTCATGTTATTGAGTTGCCTATAGTGTATGCACAACCTGAGTGTGCCATCCTTCTTTTTCACAAACAAGGATGGTGCTCCCGATGGAGACACACTAAGCCGGATGTATCCTTTGTCCATCATTTCCTTTAGTTGTAGTTTGAGTTCAACTAGCTCTGGTGTACTCATTCTATAGGGTGTTCTAGACATTGGCACCGCTCCTGGTGCAAGTTCTATTGAAAAGTCAATATCTCTTCTTGGAGGTAGACCTGGTACCTCTTCTATAAACACATTTTTATACTCTCCTAATATGGGATGGTCCTCTAGGATGGGTTTATTGTTCTTGACAGAGTCCAACACCTGTATTGCATATAAAGGGCATTATTTTTTGTAATACTTCTTCACTTGAAGGGCTGATATTAGTCTCACTGAGACATGCTTTTGAATCCCTTGTAGGGTTACCTTTCTCCCCTCTTCATCTTCAAACTCCAAAGTTTTATTGTAATAGTCCAACTTGGTTTTATGGGCAGCCAACCAGTCCATGCCAATCGACAGATCATAAGATCCTAAAGGGAGTATGTTTAGGGTTTCTTGGGTGGGAAATCCCTCCATAATGAATTGGCATGCTGGTATGACCTCTGTTACTTTTCTTTTGGTTCGAATGGCTAGTTTTACCAGCCATGATTTAACATGTTTAACTTGTTGCAATTTACATTTCTCAACAGTTTGAGAGGCAACATAACTCAAATTAGAACCAGGGTCAATTAAAATGGAAACTAGATGGTTGGAAATCATACCTTCCATCTCCACCACTGAATCTTGGTGGTCGACTTGTCTATTATCGAAGGCTGCATAAATTTGTGGCATGCTCCTAGCCACATCATTGACTGTGGTAGCCTCTTGGACATTGTAGACCCTCCTATTGTTCCATTGTCTATATGGGCAGTCTCTCAACAAATGTTCTTCTCCACAACCCCAACATTTCAAGGGTTCTCTCTTTGTGTTACCAATCTTACCTAGGCTGCTCCAAAGGGTTTATTTCCACTCTAAGAGGGGAAAGTTTTCTGATATACACTTTTAGTTGGAAGGATCGTCTTAGAATCCTTCCCATAGTTCTTAAATCTTGAGGGTTTAAACCCCTTCTTCTTGAATCTCGAATTACTTTTCTTCTTCCAGTCCTCATGAGGTTTTGTCTTATTCTTGAATTTCTCATAGCAATACCTTGCCTTTTGGATAGTGTCTTCTAAGGTATTTGTCTTATCAAATTCAATTTTGTCCTGGAAGGACTGAGACAGTCCACTAATAAATCATTGGGTCTTTACCTTTTCATTCTTTATGTAGGGTACATACCTTATCAACTCAAGGAATTTGTTGATATATTCATCTATTGTAAGCTGTCCCAACTTGAGTTCATAGAGATCCTTGGTATTCCCATCAAAGTATTTCTCTGATAGATACTTATTCTTGAAGTATTTCTCAAATTGTTTCCATGACAAGTACTACTGATGGATTCCCTTCACATTCCTAAGGTCCTCCCACCAAATGGAGGCCTTTCCATTCAGGTTAAAAATGGCTATTCAAACCTTTAAATTTTCAGAGTAGTCATGGAATTTGAAGATATGTGTTATATATAATACATACATAACACATATGTTATATGTATTACATATAAAACATGTTATATGTAATACATATAACATATATGTTCAAGCCAAGTAGCCAAACTTCTGCTTCTTTCCCATTCTTAATTTCTCCATCGAAAGTGGGTGGTTTGGCTTTCTTGAACTCTTCAGGGTCATGACTCTTGGAATGTTTCCTCTTCTTTCCTCTCCTCTGGGATTGTGAACTAGTTTTTCTACTAGAAGATTCCTTGGAGTTATCAGTTTCCTCAACAGAGGATTCTTTCGATGAGTGTCTCTTGGCTCCATGTTGGGCCTTCTTTGAGGTGCTCCTCCTAGTGTGGCTAGTTTCAGGGCCATGCTTTCTTATCTCAGGTGGACTTTGGGTTTTCTTAGTGTAATGTATGTCCACATGACTGGTTGTCGGTCCATGTAGCAAATTCCTTTGTATATCAGATAAGCTTTGAAGTAGGACTGCATTAATTTCAGTTTGCTTTTCCTGCTCTTTTATAAACCTTTCATTTTTGGCCTTACAACTCTGTAATTTTTCCATGAGGCTTCTTACAGTTTCAACCAAATCTGAAGGGGTTTCCACCACCCTCCTTTCATCATATTCTTCCTCTCTATTGTGGGAGCTTTCCCCCAATTCATGGTGTGTCACCATCCTTTATGTTGTAGTTTTCCTGTGGTCCAATGATTACTTGAGTGTTGATAAAACATTTTCTGTTAGTTAATGATCCATTAGTTTATGAACAACACACGGTTCAAATTTTGCAAAACATATAACAACAACATAAAGTTCCATTACTTTATTCAGTAGAGGTTTAACTAAACCTCTTAGGAATGGGGTAAGATAGGGTGTTACTGCTAAAAGTTCTCTAAGAATATTTTTACGCGACTCGTTCATGAGCCCAAGCAGGCCAAGTGTTCTAACCTCGCTCTGATATCAATTTGTAAGACACCCGACCCCTAAGTATCCTTTCTAGGGATGGGGCATCAAAATTTCTCTTATTTTAATTATCTCAAATCATCTCTCCAAGGTGTCCATCCTCTTCTACTCATCCGTAGCTTTCTAACGACTGCTACCAAACTCAAAACCGAGCTCTGGATTGCAAGTTAAGGCCTCTTGAAGTTCTTCGTGCATTATTAGACATGGTCCACGTGGCGCCCACGTCATTCGTACCATCCCCAAGTCCCTACATCCATGGGGGAGGTCCATCCACCATCCAATCCAACGACGGGACATGGTCTTTCTTTAATGAATGGGCTAGAGGGAAGTTTGACGTTTGACGCTTCAACACTGAACGTCCCTTCTCCTTCCTGCACGCCTATCCTCCGAAGTCCTGAATTCTCGAAATCCCGAAGGAGCCAAGAATATCTCCACGTGGCTCCGTCCTTCGGGCATTTTAGTTTATCCCCGACGCTGCATCCCAAACCTTCAGAGTCCCGAAGTCCCGGGCTCCTGAAGGGTCCACCCTCGCACATGGCGACGTTCTAGACACGGAGGAAAGGACAGGTGGGTCCTGAGCACTCCACCTACCAAATGGACCAAGTAAGTAAGTGATAGGGGTGACACACGGAAAGGCAAAGATGACACGTGCCCCTTATAGTGGGTGACATGTGTCAAATTTTAATGGGAACATAGGGTTTGCAAAACATACAAATCCAGGTGGCACGTGGCACGTCAAACGTGGGTCCACATCACCTTGGGAGACATCAACGTGCCACGTCAAACGTGGGTCCACGTCACCTTGGGAGACATCAACGTGCCACGTCAAACGTGGGTCCACGTCACCTTGGGAGACATCAACATGCCACGTCACCCTAGACTGATARYCTTCCAAACCCTTCAATCTCACGGTCAAGGTGTGTCCACGTAACCCCTAGATCTACGACCTYCGTTACTTCATAATTTCGGTGTTCGGGGGATCTATGGTGTGACTTCCTCCTTGCTCCCGGAGTGGTCAGCGTCGGGTTGACCATGGTCTAGATTTAACGGTCATGGGAGATCCTGAAGGGTCCCTAGATCTGCAGTCCTTGTTACTTCACAGCTCCGAACTTCGGAGGATTCGGCGTTATGACCACTCCGCTCTCTCGAAGCATGACTTCGTCAAAGTACCGTACGCGGGTCCCTCCACTGGATGATCAGACGGTTAAGAGGGGTTCTTAACAGACTCCCCAGATTCACGGCTCTCATCACTTCGTAACTCTGGTGTTTAGGGAATTTGGTGTTGTAACACCTCTGTTCTCCTGAAGTAGGACTTCCTCAGACTTACCTCGATGTAGATCCAATGACCAAGGGGACTCCCGAATACCCTTGGATTTGCGGCCCACGTTACTTCGCGATTGGTAAAAGGGGTCAGAGTTTAATAGTGGGACATGTCTATTTGCCACGGTTAAGGAAACTGCCAGGTGTCGGTCAACCTCGTGGGTAACCGTAACAACCAATTGCCTTCGACCGATTTACAAATGGTAAGTTCGTAACATTTCGGAGTTTTGAAGCCAAAAAGGCTTATCTCCTTTCGGGCCTAGCACAGGGTTCCCAAAATTTGGTCGTATGGGTCCTCCGAAAACTCTTGTGGGCTACACGCTAATTTCTTAGCCGTGAATTGGTTAAGGACATGAGCATGAGCCCTTGGTCACACGGGTGAAAGGTCTGAAGGAGGCGTCCTCCTTTGATAGGGTTTGAACTTGGTATTCCCGCGAAGGTAGATTCTAGAGGTCAGCAGGACTTAAGCATCCCAATAAATCCTTCCCCAACTCTCTTGCATACTTGCGTCCCATAGCTCTCTAACTGCTAAGTTGAGGCAAACAAAAGACCATTCAAAGCATGGGTTCACAGAAAGACAATACACATTTCTACCTTAATCATTCAACACAGAACTTAGTCATAAACATATGTAAATATTCAATCATCATTTTCATTTCAGTACACAGAGTATGAAAATACTTATCAGAAACCAAAAATCATGAAGCGAGTGCTGAAAGGGGTGTCTGTTTCCACTCATCCATAGGCACAACCACTCTTGAACGGATTTACCGTTGGCCACCCCCGAGCTAGATCATGATGCTCTGAGAGAGACTCTTTGTTATTTCTTTGCGATAGCCATGGACAGAGGTTACTCTCCCCCTCCCACATGATCTTGGCGATCGATTTTCTTTGTACTAAGGAAGGAGGTCTGCACGAGTATTTCCACAGTCACTTGTCAGCCCCGTTTATCAGCTTGGACTAAAAACTTTTCCAACATCTTCTTGCACCCATAAAGAGCTTGTTTCTCTGTTCACTCTCAAACTATAGAGCTATAAGCGCTCCTTTTCTCTTCTTGAGATTGGTCTCTCGACTCTGTTTTTTTGCAGATTTTCCTCTGCCCCCACAAATTACCTATTTTATTTCCTCCCTTAGCAAGGTTTCATGGGTTTGAATCCCCAACTCGTGGTCAGGTCTGGAAGTCTTGCAGATGGGTACTCTACCCCATCTCTTCATTAACTCTTGAGGAGGACTCTTCCAGCTACCAACCTATTTGGTAATTCATTTCTGGTTTAGAGGACGGTTTTGGGTCTGAGAAATTAAATCCAGTGAGGTACTGGTTATGTGGGGGTCATCTCAACCACTTCTGGTTTCCCCTCAACATATCTCTCATAGCACCATGGTCTATCTTGACAAACCCCCCATTTTCAACAGTTGTGCAACACTATCCATATTTTATTAATAACAAAAATACACACATTACCTTTTATAACAAAAGGTTCATCAATTCCATCATTCACACATATTTAGTCTGCCACAGTCTTTTGGCGAGTTATGGTTATATTTACAAGCTGGGGGAAACAAGGGTGTTACACTTGTTCATCTCCCTTTTCATGTTGCAAGTTTATGTCATTTTTAGAGCCAAATTTAGTCATGTTGACAAATGGTATCAGATGTTTTATATGTTGTATTATATATATATATATATATATATATATATATATATATATATATATATATATTTGCAAATGGATGTATATGGATGAGATTTTTCAGCAGAGGCAATAATTGATCTGGCAATAGAGAAAATAGGGGAAACAAGGTCAGGGGGTCAAATGCATTTTGGAAAAGAGCGAGGAACAAGAAGATGATATTTTCTATACACTTTGACGTAAACTCTGAGGAGTTTAATTAGTTAGTTCAGCTAGTTACTTGAACCTTGCGGGACACCTATATTTTCAAGCCCCTCAACCACCATTCATACCCCATGTTGAGCCTAATGATCTTTGGCCTCACCCAAGCATCGTAGACATTCATGATCAACCTCATGTACAAGCACAACCTCTAGTCAATGATGTTTGGAACAATGCACCATTCAATCCTCCTTGTATTGGTCACTGTCCAACTATGTTTTTACCTCTTCCTCCTCCACCTCCTTTACTACCAGTTTAACCAATTGTTTCTATAGCTTCACATATACATTTTCCTCGGCTCCCCAAAAAGTATAAATCTTTGGCTATTGAACCATGACCAAATAGAAAACAATGACCTACCATATCAGTGAGTTCTGATTCTTCTGAAACATCAACCTACACTATCAAATCCTTGCCACTCAAACTCAAAGATAGTGTAAGAATGATCACCTTTAATTACATGCACCTGATGATCTCAAAGAGTGACTTAGAAAAGAAATCTGCAGGTGCATATTTGATCAAAGATAGAGCTACAATGTCAGAGGGTAGTGCACAAAAAAAATGAATTTTAGTTTTATTTTATTACTATGGTGACATCTGTTTGACTTTGAGACACACATATTTTTGGACAACTGATATTATTATTATTATTTTGAGAAAACTTAAATCATGCTATATCAGTTTTTAGGAGACACAAGTGTTTATTATTTATGATGCATGATGATTTCAATTGTTGTTTATATTTATTGTTATGATGATATGTGCATAAAGTATGGTAATGATTATGGAGAAACAAGGGAGTGATTGGAAAATTTAAAAGACATACGAGGGGACCCCACCTATTTAGCTATTATATTATTTATTAATTATCCTTATTATAAAGTTACTTGCCCTATTTACTAACTAAAGTTATTTAACTTTAGTAACTAAAAGTAGTTCAACTACTTGAGGAACTACCTTTTAGAGAATAAAAGAAAGAACAAAAGGACAAATAAGACATGATGAATTAGAAAGAGAAATACTTCTGATAAGGTTTTCTCTTGTTTCATATTGATATTTCTGAATTTCATTTTTTCATTTTCTGAGTTTTTTAAAGAGCTAAATCCTCTTGTTGATAGCAAGATCATTCTAAAGGTGACAAAGAAGAAAGGACTAGTAAGCATTGATATTTGACATGCTTTTGAAGGTCATTCATTTTTATTGGTAGTCTGTGTAGTTATATTAGAATTTTTGAATTAATTTTCAGTTCTAATTAAGATTATTTTGTAGATTCAAGACTTTATGAGCTTGTGTCTTGATTGATCCAGTACATTTAAGTCTTGGTCATTTTCTTTCAGACACCAGTTGTCTTTGTATGATTGTTAAATTCCATCGTAGACTTCTAAGTCTAATCTTGGTCCTTACCCTCGCAGGAGTTTGAAAATAGACATTTTTCTATAACTCAGAAAATCTATCATTAATGAAAAATTTATAATACATTTTAGATTGTATATTATGTATTTCATTCATTTTAATTTTGCAATCATTTATATATAGACATTTTTTTCATGTTTTTAGCAACAACACACAACTTGATAATAGCATCAAGCCCAAGAACATATTTCTTGAGGGTCGATTGATAATTTTGCATAGGCTATAAACCTAGGGTAACATTCCTGCCTATCTCACCTTAGCCTAGTGAGATTTGAAAATGCTTGAGTGGGGACTTTCCATTCCTCACCTCAACACACTCTATTTTCATATTTGCATCAACAATAGCTTATCACCTAAAGCATGGGATCATCATTGGTTTTCGATCTCGGAAGAAGTCATCAAAGAGTATGAGTGCATAAGGTTATGCACCAACTGAAAGTGCTCTAGAAAAGGAAGTCCATATGGAACTAATATAGATGTATAAAGGCCACATAATGGGTGACATGCAAGGGATACTAAAGGCATAGCCTTAGGTCACATGAAAGAATCATGCATCTTATTAAGGATGTAAGACTAAATGAATCCTAGTATACGCACTAGTAAAGAAAATAATTTGAAGACACCAATTGGACATTCCTTGAGGAAAATTCGACCAATGGACTCAATGCAATAAGAGAAGGGTCAAATGGGACCCTCACATGACATAAGCAAGATTTATGAGGCGTGACTGATAATCCATACAAATTTTTGTCTTATGTAGGAGAATAATGGTTGGATGGAGAAACCTGAGTTTAAATTGATAATTCTTTAGCACTAGTCTATATATTGGATAGTTATTGAACTACATGTTTTTATATTAGATAGTTATCGACCTACACCTTTAGACATGCTATTGTAGTTTAAGAGAAACCAAGTACTTGAAAATATCTGATAGCATGGGAACAAGTTTCTTGATACAATGACCCTGATGTAGGTGTCTCTAGTACTAGCACATCATTGCTGGTCACAATTATCCAATTATAGGAAGTGATCAATGAAATAAGAAGTAGAAAAGGCATAAAGAAGACCTAATAAAAGACCATAAACAAACAAAAACCAAGTCCAATCACAAAAAAATAAAAAATTAATTGAAGAAAGTACATAACATAGGAAATATCAATAGAGATGAAACATTTGAAGAAATCCAAAATGAAGGAGGATGAAGTAAAAAATGGTAGTAGAGAGATACACTATTATTGGAATGAGACAAAAGGAAACATCATGCAAAAGAATAATGATAGATGCTTTGATGGATAGGGAATGAGAGTTATCCAAATAGGGTTTTCATTATAAGAAGACAAGTGAAAAACATAAGTACAAAATGAGATGACCAAGGACATAAAATCAAAGACCTCACAAAAGACAACACAAGATGTGAAGATACAAAAGAATAATGCAATTTAATAAAGAGACGGGGCATATGAAAAATGAAGAAACAAAGCAAGATATCATAGACTACTGCAAAAATAGAAGACACACACATGGCAAGTATTGTATCAATTATACAAGAAAAAGTGAAGCCCAAAGGTACTAAAGGAAAATCCTCATGTCACATGAAAGAATCTGGCATCTGGGTAACTTTAGAATCTAATTTTTGGAGTGAAATTGAGAGGGATGTGTGGTGTGCACAATAGGCACCAAGGTGTGTAAGTGGAGAGCACTTTGGAGGACTTCCAACAAGTAAACTTTCATCACGGTTATATTTAGACACCAATCAATTGAATAACTGATAATCAAGCTACATACATCTTCAACGTACGTGTTCCAAATAATTTTATATTTTGGGATAATTATATGTTCTCATTGATCATTAAGGGAGGGTGTTAGAGTTAACATTTACTAATGGTCATATTATATTGTAATGTACTTAACTTAGATGCTATATAATAAAGTGTAATACCATTTAGTTGGTTGTATGAGACATCTCTATGTACACCTTAAGCTGCAAGAAACACATAAATAGGTATAGGTTTTAGATATGGGGATGCATGAAAACACAACCCACCCAAATGGGTATGTCGATGGAACGTGGTGTATGTGTGTGTATTAAATAACACATTATCTTGCAAGAAAATAAGAATGATAGGTTAATTTATATGTAGGATTAAAAATGAATTAGAGATTAATTTGTCTTCATTTTCCATAGATTACAACTTTTTGACTTCCTAGGGGTCCCAAGCCCCTCATGGGCACTTGGGCATTTCTAAGGCATTTCTGCATTTTGACAAGTTTCCAGTACTGGCAAAGTGGCCAGTTTAGGTGTTTCATATACACCATTTATACACATGGATAATATCAATAATTATTTTTTCTCTACAAGTGTTTGGTGTGTTTGTGTTTTGTGGTCTACACTTGTATGTATTAGCTCATCCTTCACATGTGCTTTTTATCGTCTTATGGTTCAATAAGAAAAATGTTCTTAAAATTGATTCAAATATGCATTGACCATACAAATTTTTTTATTCTAGGCTTTTGATAAAGCTGGTAGAAGTTGCATTAATGTTATAACATGTTATGAATGAGGTGGTGAATTTTTCACTTCATTTTTTTTTTATCTTTTTCACTTCAATCTTTTCAAGATGACAAGGATGCTCGCCAAATTATAAGTTGTAAACAATTGAATATGCCATCAAATGTGATTTTTCATTTTTAAGGAGATTTGAAAACACTGCATATCCATCTTTATCCATATACTCTAGATCTATACAACAAAATAATAATAATAGTGAACCCTCCATATTAATGTTCTTTGCACAAATTTTATGGGAATATTTTTTGAAAAATAAAAGCTAAACTATAAAGGTGCAAAAAAATTCTAGAATTTAACCACCTTGCTAATCGTCGTTTGGGTTCTTATTAAAGAAGATCAAATGCTTTGCCAATTATGATAATTTTTGATAAGTGATCATTCAAGGAATAACAGAAAATGTTGAACACGATTTCTGATCGTGTGAAAATAAAATAAAAAAGTGGCTTCCAATTCCTGAGATCTATCATATAGATTTCCAGTATTCATACAACATTATATTTAACTTTCCAAACAAAAACCAGTGGTAACCTTAGCAAGTTCGTTAAGACACTATGATCAATCCCAATCCCAAGATGCTAAGAATCATAGTAAACTACCACATAACAATGACATTACTGCACATGATCTTCGATTAGAGAGATTCAATTTAGTATTTACAGAGTATTTGCTTGGGTCGAAGCATTAACACATAAAAACTGCAGCATCATTTCGTTGTACAGTCACTGTTCAATTTTTGCTAAGTATAAACTTGATTGACTCCACTCAAAGAGCCAAACAAAGTTTGAGACCTTTTGAAGCTATGTATGTCATCGATGCGCTTTGCTCGATATCCATCCAGTTCACAGCTATTCATATCAGATGATTGATCTGAAGAAGCAAGTTTAACTGCGTCATCCTTTAATAGCTCTCTATCCGAAGTATCTGCCGTAACAGTTTTCCCATTACAAACGTTTTTGTCGGAGGATATGTCAATAGACTTGGTCTGTTTGTATGCTCCACTGTGAGAACTTCCATATACTTGCACAGTCAGTTTTCTTCTTCCGGGACAGCCATGTTTTATGTAATTATCAAAAAAGTAAATCAAGTCTTGCTTAGTCAATTTCCTTAATTCAGCAACCTGTTTCAAAATGAAATATACAACGAAATATGTCCAGAAGTAAACGGTTAGACCAAATATGTAACATAATAAATAGAGCTTCAACAAATTGGTCCTGTCTAGACTTCTTACAGCAGTGCACACATCCCAACCTAGTTGATGCACCCAAGACTTGGATCACAAGTGAACTGCATACCTCAATTTCTTTCCTGTCAAACTTAAGAGTTCCAAGCTCAATTTCACTCCAATAAAAGCTTGATTGTTCTTGCAAGTTTTTGTGTTTCTCAAGCTTATTATCAATCAAAGCATCCACGTTTGTCTGAAATATAACTGAAGTTAGTACTAGAAAATTGGCTTAAATGGTTCAAGCCAGTACAAATTCCTAAAGAAAAATTATACTGATATCTTTAATAAAGATAGTACCGAAACCTTTGGTTGCTTGAAATGCCAGAGCAATTTGCAAAATATATTAAAATCAAAATTTGCACATATATCAAAATAGGAAAATGAATCCTTTACAAAAATTATTAAATAAATGTAAGTACCACAACAAAAGATCAATAATTTTGCAATCTGTATATATTAAATAAATTTAAAACATGCACTACAAAATAAGGTACTAGTACTACATATGATTTCTATTCACTAAGATGAAGCATTAAATATGTAATGTTCCTGACTTGGCTAGTCTGGGAAATATTGCTAATCTAATATGTCTACTGTGGATAATTCATTATTACAGCATATAAATGATCATATAGATAATAAATGAGACAAAAGACTGCAAATCTTGTATTATGATATCTCTGTGAGTACAATGCCGAATGCGCCTGAGTAAAATAAATCACTCGGCTAGATCAATGACAAAAGGATCTTAGCCGGAATACAATAGCAACTAAAAGAATAATACCTGATACTAGAAGAATGTTGTGGAATGCAATGGATGAGATAAAGATCTGTTGTAGGCTATGACAGCTCGTATGACAACTGCTGCAAGTCTGGAAAGTTTGCCCTGGTAGCTAAACCTCTTGGAATGGCCTGGAAACTGTCCCAAATGGTGCACCTTGCTCCACCTCTCAGTCCTGGTGACTGACCGACCCCTCTGCTGATGTGTCTGGACCTCAGATGGAACCCCCTGGGGGAATGCGCCCCTCTGCTACTGGAAAACTGCGCCCTAGTGATTCCACCATCGGAATCGGCTGAGATGTGTCTCAAATTGATCGCCCTGTCTTACTGTGAAATGGGTCGGAAGGATTTCCCTGGATCTGATCTGACGATCGCTCGGGAACCCTGAACGTGTCCTCCCAAAGTGCCGCACTCCCAATGTCCGGAAAATGCGTCCCAGATGATTCCTCCATTGAAATCTGATGAGAGACCAGGCAAAAGATGCGCCTTGGCTTCCTCTCAACTGGGTCGGAGAGGAATCTCTGAACTCTCCATGAATAGGATAAGTCGATCCACTAAACCTCCTTAGAAGCTGCGCCCTCACCTTGAATAAGTGGGCCCTTGCTGCTGGAACCTGTGTAACTGCTGCTGAAGAATGTTGGAAGACCTGTGTGATCTTCTCGGTGACTAGGGTGTGTCTCTCAACACCGAAATCAACCAACTGGTGTCTTCCTCCTGGAATCCACTGCATAATGATGAATTAGGTCGCTGAACCTTCTCTTACAGCTGTCCAAAACCATAATTCGTTGTTGACTTCTAATTTTAGCTCATCTGTTCTATTTTTAGCTCAAGTTGGCTTAAAAGCGCTTTTATCCACTTTTAGCTCAATGTCACTTTCCGATTATAACACCTTTGACTGGAATGACCTCTAGTAACCTTGTTTACCCTTGTCTGGCCCTGGCTATAGTCTAATGGGGCTGTTTAGACCTTTTAGCCTCCTCTTTGGAGCTTCTATGTAGAAAGGGACATTACAATCCTCCCTTCCCGAAATTGCTTGTCCTCAAGCAATACCAATCCTGGGTGTTGCAACACCTGCTCACTCTCCCAAGTAGCATTCTCCACGGGAAGCCCTCTCCATTTGATCAAACACTCTCTCATGACCCTGTTCATCAGCTTCTGCTCCCGAAACTCCAATACCTCCTCTAGAACCAACTCCAACTGTCCCTCCTCATCCAATGGGGGAAGCTCCTCTGATGTGCTGGTGAATTTCCCCACCGCCTTCTTGACGCACGATACGTGGAACACGTTATAAATCTTGCTCCCCTCTGGAAGCTCTACCTCATAGGCAACCTCGCCTATTCGACGCATGATCTTGTAAGGGCCATAAAATCCGGGCTTGAGCTTCTCGGCCCCACTCTTCTTCAGAGATGACTGTCTGTATGGTTGGAGTCTCAAGAAGACCAAATCCCCAACCTCAAAGCTGCGCTCAATCTTGTGCTTGTCCGCACTCATATTCTGCCGATTTTGTGCCGTCTGCAGGTTCTCTTTCAGTACTTTGAGAATCTCCTGACTCTCAGTGATCCAATCCTTGGCCTTGGGAGCTCTGCTCTCCCCAAAAACCAAGTCTACCAAAGTGGGAGCATCATACTCGTACAATGCTCATAAGGGTGTCATACCGATGGACATGTGGAAAGTGGTGTTGTAGCATTGCTCTCCTAAATGTAGCCACCTGAACCATGTTCTCTGTTGTCCACCGACATAGTTCCTCAAATACCCGTCAACCCACTTGTTGATGATCTCTGTCTGCCCATCTGTCTGAGGGTGATAGCTGGTGCTGGGTGTCAACTCTGTCTCCACCAATCTAAACAACTCCCTCCAAATAGTCCCAATAAACCGACTGTCCCTGTCACTGATGATGTTCCTCGACAACCCATGAAGTCTGAACACCTCTATGAAGAATAACTCAACTACCTGAACTGCGCTGAATTCTATCGATATGGCATAGAAGTGAGCAAACTTGGTCAATCTGTCGACCACTACATAAATGTAGTCCTTACCCTGGACCTTGGGTAGGCTTGTGATGAAGTCCATCGATATGCTCTCCCATTTCTGCTTCAGAATGTGGAGTGGTTGAAGTAGCCTTGCTGGAAGCATATTCTCTGACTTGTTCTGCTGACAAGTCGCACACTCACTGATGTACCTCATAATGTCCTGTTTGAGGCCCTTCCATGAGAACCTCTCCCTGATCTGCCTGTAGGTTTTGAAAAAACCCCGGTGGCCTGCTAGTGGTGAATTGTGAACTGATGCGAGGATCTTCTTCTTGAGCCCTAAATCTTGTACTAAGTAGACTCTGTCTTTGTAGAATATGACATCGTCAATGACCCTGTACTTGACATCCTGAATCTGTCCATCCAGAATCTCGCAAGCAAACTGGTTCTTGGAATATTCCACTAACAAGTGGGATTTCCAATCCATTGAAGTCTCCATCAAAGAACATGTTGTAGGTCTCCTAGATATCGCATCCGCCACAATGTTCTTCTTCCCCTTGACATACTCTATGTCGAAGTCGAATCCCTGTACCTTCGTCACCCATTTTTGTTGGCGCTCACTGAGGTCCTTCTGCTCAAGAAAATACTTCAAGCTGTTGTGATCTGTTTTGACCACAAATTTGCTTCCCACCATATATTGTCTGAATTTGGTCAAGGCATGCATGATTGCCAGCATTTCCTTGTCATAGATGGAGTACAACCTCTCGGGCTGACTGAGCTTCCTGCTCTCGAATACAATGGGGTGTCCTCCCTGCATCAAAACTGCCTTGATACCCTCGCTGGACGCATTACACTCTAATACAAATGGCAGAGTGAAGTCTGGTAATGCTAACACTGGACATGTGCCCATGACTTCCTTCATGTGATCGAAGGCTTTCTGTGACTCATCGGTCCAGATGAAAGCCCCGTGCCCATGACAAACTGCCTGTAATAGCTACATAACCCGAAGAAACTCCTCAACTTTGTCACGTTCCTGGGCGTTGGCCAATCCAGAATGGCCCTAATCTTCTCCTGGTGTACCTATATCCCCTGTGCACTGATGATGTGGCCCAAGTAAAGTAGTTCTGTCATAGTGAACTCACACTTGGACTCTTTGGCGTATAGTGACTGCGCCTCCATGATGCTCAAAACCTCATCCAAGTGCCTCATATGCTCCTGCCATGTCTTGCTATAGACCAAGATGTCATCAAAGAAAACCAAGACTGATTTCCTCAACTGATCCCTGAATATGTGGTTCATGCAAGACTGAAATGTAGTTGGTGCATTAGTTAGCCCAAATGGCATAACTAGAAACTCGAAATGTCCAAAGTGAAACCGAAATGTCGTCTTCTCTATGTCTTGCTCTCGGATGTTGATCAAATGATACCCAGAGCGTAGATAAATCTTCGAGAAGAAAACTGCCCCATGCAGTTCATCCATCAACTCGTCAATGCGAGGGATAGGATACCGGTTCTTGATGGTTTTCTTGTTCAAGGCCCGGTAATCAATGCACATCCTCATGGTACCATCCTTCTTCAGAACTAAGACAACTGAAGAGGCAAATGGACTGCTGCTCCGTCTAATGTGTCCCATCGCTAGCAATTCCTTAATTGCTTTCTCTATCTCATCCTTGAACCTACTAGGATGACGATAGGGGGTGTGATCATAGGTTTGGCTCCCTCCTCCAACTCAATGGTGTGCTCAAACCCCCTGTCAGGTGGTCTCCCTGGTGGAATCGAACCAAAAACCTGCTGATGTCGCTCCAACAAGTTCTTGATCTCTGTCTGATACTGCTGTCGACCCTCTGAATCCTTCTGCGTAGTGATCAAGCACTCTGTGGCATATGCTACCTCTCCATGTCTGAATATCCTCTCCATTCTCTTGGCCAAAAATGTCCTGGGTGCTCCTGTTGACATGCCTCTCAGAACAAACCTCTTCCCGTCACTCTCTCTGAACCCCATCTCCAAGGTTTGGTAATTGGTGGTGATTTTTCCCAAGGTGATCATCCACTGGACTCCCAATACCACATTTGTGTCAGATAGGTCAACCACATAAAATGTGTCTCTCACTGTGTAGTTGCCTAAATTTATCTCCAAGTCTGGAACTCTGTCTAGACACTCCATTGTATGGCTATATGCTACTACAACACCAAACCCCTCAAACTCCTCTATCCGAAGTGTCCCTCTCGATTCTAATGAAGCATCAATGAAGTTGTGGGTGGCCCCACCATCTATGAGGGCGATTTCCCGTTAGCCCTGAACAGTCCCTCTGATCCGGAGGGTATCATACCTGGGAACACTAGAAAGGGTTGCTATGACTCCTCCCTTTGCTGGTTTCTGTCTGTTAGCCTTCTCAGGAGGCCATGGAACTACCGGGGAGGCTGTTTCTCTGCCTGTGCTGACTCCTCCTCTGAGCTAGCGAATCCACTGTCATGCTCCTCCTCCTCACTGTCCACACTGTCTGCTGCCACCTCAATATAATGAATCTCTCCCTTTCCCATGCACCTGTGGTCTGTGACTTGTTATCCCCAGTTTAGGGATAACTAAGGAGATTATGTCTCGAGGCCCACAGGTCCTAGACATGGAGTACCGAGAGCCAGATCGACTTGAGCATGGCCCTGGAGGGCCCATATTTTCTTCCTTTAGCGCCTCCACTTTGTCAGCAATAACAACATCCATCACCTCGGCCTGGTCCTGTAGCAGAAGTGGGTCTTCCTCCATGAGGTAATGAGTCTGGGTATCATCGTATGTGTCACTCTGATCCTCAAAACCTTTGAATATGTGCATTTGATTCTTTTTGTTTCTAACGAGTGCTTGGATCTTATATCTATCCACTTGACCATATCTGGGGGGAATGACAGGATGCCCTAGTAAGCTTGTGCCCATAGGTTTTGAGTTGCCACTGGGGGGATTCATGAAAAGCCATCATCCGCTCCCACCATACTTACCACTTTCCATCTTTCTCCCGCTCATCCATCCCATTACACTGGTTTGGGCATTGGGTTGGCCAAATATTTAAGGGTTGCACCTTACCTTGTGGGAAGAACGGGCTAAAGGCCTAGAGGGTAAAAGTAGATGGCAAAAGATAAAAGCCAAAGAATGAACCTTGAGATGCTTCGCCCAGGTATCCCTGAGAAAGAAGTAAAAAGATTATTAGCAAGAAACATAGGGACCCATAAAAATAATAAAAACAAGACCTGGTTAGAGGATAGGGGGTCTCATCACGAGCCAGCCTATTAGGTCCATGGGCATCTAGAGGTATGACACTACTAGCAGTTGGTCACCACGCCAGGGTAGTGGCTCTTGGTGGCATAGCCAAGAGAAAGGGGGTCTCATCACGAGCCAACCTTCTCATTTCCGTGAAATGCTTGTGGGTAACATTGCGACCACTGGTCACCACGCCAGGGCAGTGTCCCCTAGCCAGCTTCTTGAAGAAAAAGAAATAAGAAAAAAACAAAAGGCATGAATGGGCTTGGAAACATTTGCATCCATGACAGGTGCAACTCACCCTCTACAAAGGCACCCACAGGTAAGCCATGCATTTCCCTGCTATCACTGCACCCCTTGCCCAGACATCCCTTATCCACTTCACCCACTCACATGGCTTAGATCCGATCTCTGCCGGAAACACCCCACATCCAGTGAGCATTAGCCCAATAGGACGCCCTGTCACTTCCTCCAAACTTGGCTTGTAGATTAGTATAATGTCTTTGAGCAGTTGTTCGGGTAAAAGGGGTTTTATGCACATGTTTAATAAACTTGATGATTAGATGTGATTGACATTGCTATGATCCTTGTGACTTATGAGCCCATGGAGGGCGTATCTGTTGATGTGCAGGGCCATACTCGATGGAAAGGTACCCTTATGGATAGGTACACATGGGGAGATGATTAGTTCAGACCTCCATGGGGCTGAAATCCCATCAGATGGATGCTGAAACCCCAGCAGGGGGCAGAGATAGATCAGAGGGTTTGCACCGAAGAAGAGGAGGACGTTCCACCAGAGGCAACTTAGCAGACCTGTACCCAGGGGGGTTGTGCCCTTTCCACCAGGACGTTGGCCTTGGAAGGCCCATGACGTTACCCAGGACACCTATGATGTCATCCAACACTTGTGGAGGTTTTGGGAGACAGTTATGTGCCAAGTGGCACGTATGGCAGGTTCTCAAGGCCCAAGGAGGCCAAACATTTTTCTCCAGGAGGCCAACATTGCCCTAAAAGGGCCTAATGTCACCCTAAAAGGGCATGACGTCTTCATCTTTGCTTGATTTAGGGTTTGATTTTGACATTTAATGTAAAAACTGTTAATGTTTATGCCATTATTATAGTTCTTTGCATTTCAATAGATAAGAGCATCATAAGAACAAGATCACTGAGAAATACACATTCAGAAGAGACACAACATTTATCTTGGGAAACCCTCTAGGGGAAGAAAACCCAACAAAAACTTCCTTATCATAAATAGCTTATACAATGTTCAAGAGATAACTCAAACCAATACAAATAGTCCTCCCCAAGAGATGCGCCACTCTTCTTCTCCTCTCTCTAACTGGTTATTGCAACTTGCCTCATAAGATAATAAGCAAGTGAGTTGTGTGTTAGAAGTGCGGCGCTAGCCTCCTATATATACAAGACTGGCACGTGTGAAAGGGTTTCATTGGCAGGGTCAACCTCTCACTCTAGGTGGGTAAACCCACCTTTAAATTAATTCTGGGTCTCAATAATAACTGTTGGGGCCGACTTCTTATTCTGCCCATTATAATTGTCCGATGACTAATCCACAAGAGGGGATTTGGTCCTAATACAATTACCGACATGATTAATCCACAATGGGGATTAATCCTAATAATAAAATAACAATAATAATAAGAATGCTCTTCGCAGTTACATTATTTCAACACTCCCCCTTAACAAGAAGGGTATTCTTCATCAGCATCAGGGGAGAGAGGTCTGCATCATCAGTGGCATCAGGAGGACAGTATCGTCAATATCATCTTGAAACATTGGCTAGCATATTTACGAGTCATCGAAAGTTTTCTTCATCGACAACATCATCATTCTCGAAAGAATGCTATCATCATCTGCATCAAATATGTATCAGTAAAAAAATGATACCTCATCACAGCACTAGGCTGG
>JASDQU010010375.1:69845-89796 GCA_032191745.1 Picea mariana | reverse complement strand
CCCAGCAAAAACTTCCTTATCATAAATAGCTTATACAATGTTCAAGAGATAACTCAAACCAATACAAATAGTCCTCCCCAAGAGATGCGCCACTCTTCTTCTCCTCTCTCTAACTGGTAATTGCAGCTTGCCTCATAAGATAATGAGCAAGTGAGTTGTGTGTTAGAAGTGAGGCACTAGCCTCCTATATATACAAGACTAACATGTGTGAAAGGGTTTCACTGGCAGGGCCGACCTCTCACTCTGGGTGGGTAAACCCACCTTTAAATTAATTCTGAGTCTCAATAATAACTGTTGGGGCCGACTTCTTATTCTGCCCATTATAATTGTCCGATGACCAATCCATAAGAGGGGATTTGGTCCTAATACAATTACCGACATGATTAATCCACAATGGGGATTAATCCTAATAATAAAATAACAATAATAATAAGAATGCTCTTCGCAGTTACATTATTTCAACAAAAACAATATTTTTATGTAAATTTGGCCTTGTCGGCCTTTCGTGACCTAAAATTAAATTAAAGTTCATTGCTATTGTATAAGTAGAGAGCTAAAACTCTCTTTTTCACATCATCTTTCACTAACACTTGTGTGAGGTCTGAAATTTGCGCCCTTCTAGGTGTTTTGGCTGATATTTGCTAGTGCGCACTTGTTGAAGGAGACTTATTTTGGTTATCTTTGGCATTTTTCTTGGTGGAAGGTTTATAACTAGGGTTTGGCTTGATGAATACTTGGTAAATGTAAATAAATTTCTGCAGTCCTTCCCTTACTTGAATGGCTATAGTGTTTTACTTGCATTTTGTTAATGAAATTTGTTGGAATAAACCCTAGGAAATAAGCACATGTTGGTGTCCTTATTTTAATTCCTTACTAGATTATGCTAAGGAGCAATTTTATTTGTTGAAGACATTGCTAGGGCCTTTCCATTGCAACACCCTATCATTTGCTCTTCACCCTAGCCGTTTTTACTTTGTTATTGAGCTAAAGAAGGAGGAAAATGTGCTAAGGCCTAGGGTTGCCTACACCTTAGTAAACCGTTTTCCCCTAGGGTTTGATGGTTGAAGCCTTGGCTTACCAACACTTCATCCATCAAATTCCTCTTGTCTTTGGCCCTAATATTTTCATCTTGTTCCTTCAATACTTGCTGCTATCTTTGACTCTATTTGCCCTATGAACGCAATGGTCTTGGACTTCTTGCTTGAGTGCTTTGATCACAACCTTCAAACATCCAATACCTTTGAACAACTTGAAATATCCCTGATCCAGCTGATCAGGATATCTACTGCGGATCTAGTGTTCCGTCTCACGGATCTGATACACTAGGGGTTTCTGGATGCGTTTTATCTTCAGATCTGATACTCTGGGGGTTTCTGGATGCGTTTTAGTTATGTGCTTGAGATGTTTCGTGATTGTTGCATGTGCATGTTATATGTTATGGTTTAAACAATATATATATGATGCATGCGGAAATAAAGAACATCAACCGCCCAATAATATGTATTATGAGATTCGAGCATGGAAATACTATGAAATACTGGAAATATAGAAGATAGTCTTCAGTTAGATCTCATGGATCGTCACTGGAATACAAGAAAATAACATAAAATACCCGTGATCAGAAGATGAAGGCAAATCTGATGCATGCATGGATAGATCAACAAAATCGACGGTTTCAGAGAAGCACGGTAACCGCTACAAACTGGAAAATTTGTCTGGAAGGTTATACCCGTCGGAATGAGCTAGAAATTGTTCCAATAGAAGCACCCTGGCCTCTAGAATGATATTGGTGACTGCCGGATGATAGATTTGGCCTCTGATGCTCCGGATCTCATCCCCTGGGGGTCTGCGCACCTCCTGGGCTCTCTGGATGTGCCCCAAATGATTCCACCAACGGAATTAGCTTCTAAAGGACTGAAAACGTTCGCCTCGCCAAATGCAGAACTGGGTCGGAAGGGTTTCCCCAGATCTGCTTTGATGCTCCATCTATAACCCCAACTGTCCTTCCAAAAGAGTTGCACCCTAAATGGCTGAATGATGCGCTCTGAAGGTTTCCACCATCTAAATTTGATGGGAAGTGGCTCAATCTATGCGCCCTTGCTGGATCTCAACTGGGTCGGAAGGAAACTGCAATTCGAGCTCTGATCTCGTGCAGCTACACAAACTCTCTATTTGAACTTGCGCCCCCACTGGCTGAGCTGTGCAACACTGATAATTGGATACTCCTGAAAAGCACAGTGAAATACCTAGATGGTATCTCCGATGGGCTAGAGTGTGTCTCTCAACATTGAAACTGATCAATGGTGGTGGTTTCCTCTAGAAATCCACAAAACAGTAGAAGTCGAATCTCTTCCTCCTCTGGGAACTCTCAACATCAAATCATAACAATGCATAATGAGGAATTAGGTCAAATTCCTCCCTTTATACTCTTCCCGATCTAATTCACCATTGACCTCACTTAAGCTAGGCGCTTTTCCTCCTAAGGTGAATAATTAATTAATTAAGTCCCCCTTTAGCACCTTTTCGTTCTAATTCTTCATTGACTTAGGCTTAAGTGACTTTTCCTATGTTTTTTGGCTTAATTCATCGTTTAGACACCAAATCACCCTTATTTCTCCCTTTTGTTCCCTGTTTGTGCCTGACTATAGTCTACGAGAACACATAGACTACTAAGTCACTCTATGTTGGCCTACTCTTGGGAACATGACATCACAGTCCTCCCTTCCCGAGATTGCTTGTTCTCAAGCAACATCAATCCTGGGTGCTGCAAAATATGCTCTCCCTCCCATGTGGCATCCTCCACTGGAAGACCCCTCCATCTAACCAAGCAGTCCCTGATGACCCTGCTCCTCAACCTGCGCTCTCTCTGCTCTAGTACCTCCTCTGACACTAGCTCCAACTGGCCCTCCTCATCCAAGGGTGGAAACTCCTCTGAAATGCTAACCTATTGTCCCACGACCTTTTTAAGGAAAGAGACGTGAAAGACGTTATGAATCTTTCTACCCTCCGGTAGCTCTAGCTCATATGCCACCTCGCCTATCCTCCTGATGACTCTGTATGGCCCATAAAACTTCGGCTTCAGCTTTTCTGTTCCGCTCCTCTTCAAGGAGGACTGGCTATATGGCTGTAATCGCAGAAAAACCAAATCCCCTACCTCAAAACTGCGCTCGACTCTCTGCCAATCTACATAGATCTTCTGCTGGTTCTGAGCCGTCTGCAAGTTCTCCCTCACTGCCTGCAGAATCCTTTGACTCTCCTCAACCCAATCTTTGGCTCCCGGGACCCTGTTGTCTCCAAACACAGTCTCAACAAAGGAGGGTGCATCGTATCTATACAATGCCCTGAACGGTGACATCCTGATAGACATATGGTAAGCTGCCCTGCCGATGTGTAACCATCTCACTCATGTGCGCTACTGCCCCCCCACATAGTTCCTCAAATACCCCTCCACCCATTTGTTGACGATCTCTGTCTGTCCATCTGTCTGTGCCATGTGGGTGGTAGCTAGTACTCGTAGCTAGCTCTATGCCTGTCAACCTGAAAAGCTCCTGCCAAAACGCGTTGATGAAGCGCCCATCTCTATCATTGACTATCTGCCTGGGCAAACCATGCAATCGGAATACCTCCCTAGAAAACAACTCTGCTACTTGTATGGCCTAGTAGTCTGTGGGTATGGCAAAGAAATGTGCAAATTTGGTCAGTCTATCAACCACCACAAATATACAGTCCCTTCCCTGCACTCGAGGAAGGCCTGTAATGAAATCCATAGAAATGCTCTCCCATTTCTGCTCTAGAATGGGTAGAGGCTGTAGCAACCTTGCGAGGTGTGTCTGCTCAGACTTGTTCTGCTGAAAAGTCGTGCACTCCTGGATGTGTTTCAGCACATCATCCTTGAGACCCTTCCATGAGAATCTCTCCCTGATTTGCCTATACGTTTTGAAGTACCCCTGATGCCCTGTTGTAGGCGAATCATGACACAACTTCAGAATTTTCCCCTTCAGGGTAGATTCTGGAACCAAGTAGATCCGGTCCTTGTAGAAAATGACATCATCAAGAACCCGATATCTATCATCAACCACCTGTCCATCCATCACCTCACAGGCAAATTTGTTTTTGGAGTACTCCACCAACAAATGAGCTTTCCAATCTGTACAAACGTCCATCATCGAACACCCTGCTGGCCTCCTAGACAAGGCATCTGCTACAATATTTGTTTTTCCCTTGACATACTCAATGTCAAAGTCAAAGGCTTGGATCTTTGAGACCCACTTTTGTTGTCTCTCATTGAGGTCTTTCTGATCTAGGAAATACTTGAGACTGTTATGATCAGTCTTCACTACAAATCTGCTGCCTACCAGATATTGCTTGAATTTGGTTAAGGCATGCATGATCGCCAGCATTTCCTTGTCATAAATAGGATAGAGTCTCTCCGACTCATTGAGCTTTCTGCTCTCAAACACAATGGGGTGGCCCCCCTGCATCAAAACTGCTCCAATCCCCACCCCTGATGCGTCGCACTCTAAGACAAACGACTGTGAGAGGTCTGGAAGGGATAGAACAGGGCATGTGCTCATAACCTCCTTCATTTTATCAAATGTCTGTTGTGACTCCTCTGTCCAATGAAAAGCACCCTTCTTGGTCAAGTCTGTGAGTGGTGCTCCCAACTGTGAAAATCCCTTGACGAACCGCCTATAGTAACTGCATAACCCAAAGAATCCCTTCAACTCTGTAAGGTTCTTGGGTGTTGGCCAATCCAAAATGTCCCTTATCTTCTCTTGATGAACCTGTACTCCCTGCTCACTGATAATATGCCCCAAGTAAAATAGTTCTCTCATGCGAAACTCACATTTGGATTCCTTGGCATATAATGACTGTGCCTGCATAATGCTCAAGACCTCCAAATGTGCCAAATGTTCATCCCACATCCTGCTGTATATCAATATATCATCGAAGAATACCAGAAGGTACTTCCTCAACTGTCCCCTAAAGATGTGGTTCATGCAAGACTGGAAAGTGGTCGGTGCGTTGGTCAATCCAAACAACATGACCAAGAACTCAAAGTGTCCGAAATGGCATCAAAATGTTGTCTTCTCAATGTCCGGCTCCCTGATGCTGATCTGATGGTATCTTGATCGTAGATCAATCTTAGTGAAGAAGACTGCCCCATATAACTCGTCCATCAACTCATCTATGCATGGAATGGGGTACCGATTCTTGATCGTTTTCTTGTTGAGTGCTCTGTAATCGATGCACATCCGTAACGTGCCATCCTTCTTCAGTACCAGAACAACTGAAGATGCAAAAGGATGCATGTTGGGCCTGATGTGCCCCATCGCAAGAAATTATTTGATTGCTTTCTCAATCTCATCCTTGAATTTCTTGGGGTGCCTATAGGGCGCTGTGATTACTGATGTAGCCCCTTCCTCTAACTCAATCGTGTGCTCAAATCCCCTGTCGGGTGGTCTCCCTGGTGGTATCGGCCCCAAAACCGGCTCATACTGACCCAAAATCTCTCTGATTTGTGGATGGTAATGCTCCCTATCCTCTGAATTCTTCCGCGTTGTGATCAAACACTCTGTTGTGTAGGCCACATCACCTTGACGAAAGATCCGCTCCATCCTCTTTGTCGATACTGCTCGAGGTGCCCCTGTAGACATGCCTCTCAGCACAACTCTCGATCCACTGGCGTCTCTGAAGCTCATGGTCAACATCTGATAGTTGAACCCAATCTCCCCAATGAATATAACCACTTTACCCCCAACGCAACATCAGTATCTGATAGGTCAACTACGTAGAAGGTATCTGTCATGGTGTAGTTGCCTAGTTTGACCTCTAGGTCTGGGATCATGTCCAAACATGTCATCGTGTATCCATCTGCCACTGCTACGTGGAATCCCTCAAACTCCTCAGTGCATAACCCCCTCCTGGCTACTAAGGATGCGTCTATGAAATTGTGGGTGGTCCCACCATCAACTAAGGCGGTCATGCGTTGACCCTGTACAAGGCCCTTGAGCCTAAGGGTGTTGTACCTGGGTACTCCTGAAAGGGTGGCTATGGTTCCCCCTTTCACCTCTCTACGAGGTTTTGTCTCCTCCTTGGGCTGTGCCCCTGCCGGTATCTGAGGTTTCTTTGGCTGCTACTCTGGCTCATGAGTAGTCTCATCCTCTGAATCACTGTTTGCCCGTGCCCCGATATCCTCATCCTCCTCCTCACTGCCTGATTCCACTTAAATGTAGTGGATCTGTCCCTTTCCCATGCATCTATGCCCTGGGACCCAAGGGTCTCTGCAAGAGAAGCAAAGCTTCTTCCTCATCAATTCCCGTCTCGTGTCATCGTCCAACTTCTCCTTGCCCCTCCATTCTCTTTGGAATGGTTTCCGATCTCGATCCTTCTGTGGTATGAAGGGTTTGGAAAAGGGTTTAGTTTTTGGCACTGAGTCCGCCAAATCTCTAGTGCATAGGATGACATCCTGCAAGGTGGGAGGCCGATATGCTTTCACCCATCCTCTCAAGGGTTCTATGAGCCCTTATGTGAATAACATGATCAGCCGGGGCTTGGATATATTTGTCACTGCCACTGCTACCTGCTGAAACTCTGAGATGAATGCCTCTGTTGTGCCAGTTTGTCTCAACTGGGCTAGAACTCTGAAATGGATCTCTGGATCCCTCCTGTCAAATCTGTACATGAGTCTCTCTGTGAACTCCCTGTAGGAGGTGATGTGACTGTGGCCCAATGTCACCAATCCATGATACCACCACTCGTGTGCCTCACCCTCCAAGTGTAAGGTAGCGAAACTGATGGCCTCTGTCTCGGTCATCTGGTTGAGCTTGTAGTAGGTGTCTAGCTTCTGTACCCAAGCTTTGGCGGTGCATTTGGACGATCCATCGAAAGAAGGTATGGTGAGTTTACCAACTTTCTGGATGAAATCAATGTTATGCCCCTGCTGCTGCTGCGACCCTCCTCTTTGTGGCTCTCTGGGGTGATTCCTGAGTCTGAGTCCACAATACTTAATTAGGGTCATGTCCTGATGGAAGTCACGACCCAACGCTACATAGTCCCGCCGATACTTTGCAATGTTCTCTGCATGAGTGGGCGGTCTCTATGCTATCGACATCTGTGCTGCTACCGGGGGTGCCCTCTGGAAACTGGGAAACAAAGGTCAGGGAATCTTACTCGCAGAGGTGTATGTGCGAGTGGGTGACTGGGGTCTACTGCCTGCCCCTGAGTTCCCCTGAGTTGCATGTGGGGCTTGTGTGCCCGGGATGCCCACCATAGCCAATCTATCAGCCACCTGTGCCAAGGATTGAGACATGGTCCGCTAACTAGCTAACATATCACTGATAACTTGCATGAAGGATGCCTTTGGTTCCATGGGAGCCTTACCATTGCCCTCTGGTCGCTCATATCTGTCTCCTAGCATCCTCTCTGCCTCGGGCTCAGCCTCACGCTTTTCTCTCCTCTCTGCTTCTCTGTGTGCCTCTTCCTCTTCCTCTAAATTGGGAAGGAAAAGAGGAAAGTCAGGCCTAGGCCTTCTTTCCTTGCGCCTGTTGTAAGTGACATATTCCTCACCTACGTGCTCACGGCCATCTGGGTCTTCTGCTGTACTCATCGTCTTTAGTCACAGGCTGGCAGGACTAAAGCTTTGATACCACTGAAATATCCCTGATCCAGCTGATCGGGATATCTATTGTGGATCTAGTGTTTTGTCTCACGGATCTGATACACTAGGGGTTTCTGGATGCGTTTTATCTTCAGATCTGATACTATGGGGGTTTCTGGATGCGTTTTAGTTATGTGCTTGAGATGTTTCGTGGTTGTTGCATGTGCATGTTATATGTTATTGTTTAAACAGTATATATATGATGCATGCGGAAATAAAGAACATCAACTGCCCAATAATATGTATTATGAGATTCAAGCATGGAAATAGAATGAAATACTGGAAATATAGAAGATAGTCTTCAGTTAGATCTCATGGATCGTCACTGGAATACAAGAAAATAACATAAAATACCCATGATTAGAAGATGAAGGCAGATCTGATGCATGCACGGATAGATCGGCAAAATCGACGGTTTCGGAGAAGCACGGTAACCGCTACAAACTGGAAAACTCGTCCGGAAGGTTATACCCGTTGGAATGAGCTGGAAACTATCCCAATAGAAGCGCCCTGGCCTCTAGAATGATACTGGTGATTGCTGGATGACAGATTTGGCCTTTGATGCTCCAGATCTCGTCCCCTGGGAGTCTGCGCACCTCCTGGGCTCTCTGGATGCGCCCCAAATGATTCCACCAATGAAATCGACTGCTATAGGACTCAAAACGTTCACCTCGCCAAATGCGGAGCTGGGTCGAAAGGGTTTCCCCAGATTTTCTCTGATGCTCCGTCTATAACCCCAACTGTCCTTCCAAAAGAGTTGCGCCCTAAATGGCTGAATGATGCGCTCTGAAGGTTTCCAATGTCTGAATCTGATGGGAAGTGGCTCAATCTATGCGTCCTGGATGGATCTCAACTGAGTCGGAAGGAAACTGCAATCTGAGCTCTGATCTCGTGCAACTACACAAACCCTCTATCTGAACTTGCGCCCCCACTGGCTGAGCTGTGCAACACTGATAACTGGATACTCTTGAATAGCACGATGAAATACCTGGATGGTATCTTCTATGGGCTAGGGTGTGTCTCTCAACACCGAAACCAATCAATGGTGGTGGTTTCCTCCAGAAATCCACAAAACAGTAGAAATCAAATCTCTTCCTCCTCTGGGAACTCTCAACATCAAATCATAACAATGCATAATGATGAATTAGGTCGAATTCCTCCCTTTATACTCTTCCCGATCTAATTCACCATTGACCTCACTTAAGCTAGGCGTTTTTCCTCCTAAGGTGAATAATTAATTAATTAAGTCCCCCTTTAGCACCTTTTTGTTCTAATTCTTCGTTGACTTAGGCTTAAGTGACTTTGTAATGTCCCGTTTTTCCTAGACAGTCGGGATACCGTGATGGTTTATACAGTTTCCCGTAAACCATTAGACGGATGAGTTAGGGAAATGATATTGGTAAAGTCACTTTCAAATTATAAAGTGAAAACTTAGGAAAAGTGAGTTTATTAATATTAAACCCCTCTTTGAGGGTATTTCTCTCCAATTAATAATTAAATGAATATTTTAATGGAGAAAAGGAAAAGTGAATGAATAAAAGGACGATTGAAGGGGAAAAGGGATTATTATTGACTATTCATTTTGAAAATTGGATTTGGAGAAGAGCTCGGTGAGCAAACAAGGGTTTCAGATGGAAACCCATTTTGGCACTCGGATTCGGCAGTGAAACCATCTATCGTAGCCGGGAGATTGGAGAAGCCATTCAGGCTTTTCATTTGCAGACATTGGCATTGTGATTCAAGAGGCATTCATCGAAGAAGAAATTCCATTTCAGTTTTGTGAAGAGGGAAGGCATTTTTCTTGGCACGTGTGGAAGGATTGGACGTCTCCATTGGGTGGGCGCACTCTTCACTTAGTGGCTGCGCGTTCTCCATTATTGCTGAAGCATTCAACTACCTAGTCGTGGCAATCTTGCTGGCCGTGACCTCCCTTTCCTTGTGGCTGCGCGTTCTTGTTGGCTGTAGCTGCATTTGTCTTTGGTGCTGCGTGGGTTAACAAGGGAGAGTTCACTGTGGGTCGACCTCCATTTGCTGGCTGCGACTTGTATTGCAGAAAGGGAAGTTTAACACCAATTTGGGGCTGCTAACTCATCAATCAAATGGCTGGGCTTTAAACTACAGGAGTCGCCCCCTCTTATCAAGTCGTGGGTACAGTTTTGGTGGCTTCCTCAGGGCTGCGTGTGCTTCCTCTAATGCGTGGGTGTCAAGGGACTTGTTGCTGGCCGGTTCTTACTTGCTGCTGGTCGACTCTCATATTGGGTTGAATCTTACATGTTGAGGGGCAAATCCTAGAGTGGGGAGCTGCCATATCACCCCATCAATCAACAGAACAGCAACACATGTAGCGCCTTCCTCTTGCAGCTTGTGGGGGCAACTTGATGGCATTTCCTCTTGGCCATGTATGAAGGGAGACTCCAGATTTCAATAGAAAACAATTTGTCCACCCTTGAGAGGTACTACAACCTCCATTTGACTGTCATTAGTGCAGCAATATTATTTCAATAAAATAACAGCCAGAGTTGTCAATTTTGTCCCATTGAATATGAGTGTTTTCATTATTATTTTGTTGGGTTTTGTTTAATCTCGAATCACTACATTTGGCACTTTATTGGGGAGGTATAAGGGGTTAGAAAACCACCATAACAGCAAACAAAACAAAGAGACAGCCTGCTGTCCATTAGAATTTCACCTACAGCCATAAATACAGATGCATGCAAACTGTTTGACGAAAGTCCAACACCAAAATTCAAGGGGTTTTTTTCCAATTTTTCCAACTTAGAATATTTCAGACTTTTCCTATGCTTTTTGGCTTAATTCATCGTTTAGCCACCAAATCACCCTTATTTCTCCCTTTTGTTCCCTGTTTGTTCCTGACTATAGTCTACGGGAACACATAGACTACTAAGTCACTCCCTGCTGGCCTACTCTTGCGAACGGGACATCACACAACTACTAACACCTTCTAACCCTAGTGTAGATTGGCCTGCTAACTTTGTTGCTGCTATTATCCACTTGAGTTATAGTCATACTTTGCAGCATTTAATGCTTCTTTAAGCAATTGAAAGATTGGCTAATGCATAGTAGTCCTTGCTTCTAATGAATGTTGGTATTGTGACATTGATGATAAATCATTCTTGTTCATTTTGAAGCTTCTTTAAAGCATTTATTGTGAAGTAACGTATTGTGATTATTGCTGCTATACATCTTTAATTGCTTCATCAATATATTAGTCAATTTCTTTATTTGAGAAAGTCTCCAATTATATGAAGTACTAACCAGCAAGTGACCTTGCAAATATAGTTTCATATTGCTTTTGTTCCGGGCAGGTACATTTCTGGTTCTTATTATCTTTTATTGGATGTTTAGTCGGACTTTCTGATCGGTGGTGACTTGTGAGAGGGAAACTTTTACCTTGGACTTTACCCTTTATCTTCTCAAAACCCCAAGTCACCGGGGACGTCTCCCCTGGGCCTACCACCCTAGATAGAAAGAGATATCCTATTGAGGTGACAGTGATAGGATAGTCTCCCGTTACGTCAGTTTGTCTTCTTTTACCTTTCCTTTACCTCTAAGTACAAACTGCATGATAACATTTTGGCGCAATTGTCGGGGAACACCGAGTCAATTCTCCTCAAGAACGACACTTTTCGGTAAGCCTTTCCTCAACAATCCTTATCTTACAAGATTACTTGGCGACTCCACTAAGGGTGATTCCCTTATCTCTTTGATAATTTCAAGAAAATTATCTGGCGACTCCACAATCCACAAGGAGGTATAATAACCCTCCTCAATCCTTTAGAAGAAAGCCTCCCCGAAACTCTCCTGTAGTAAAATCACTCTTCGGAGGAAGTCTTCCTTTAAACACAATGTCTAGCTCATGAACTCAGACCAACATCCCAAACCAAGCCAATAACCAAAGACAATGGTTATCCAATCTTTTCAAACCGCTAGACATGTTAGCTATACTAGGCTACCCTAGGCAGATGCCACCCAAGTATGAGAAGTGGCTTCCTAAGTTCACCGGTACTGATGCAATCAATGCTGAAGAACATATGAGCAAATTTTGGGCGTTCTTCCAGCTTCACCCCGTTAGTGATGATGCCGAAGATTTAGTCATGAAATTGTTCTCTACTACCCTCCTTGATGCTTCAAGATGTTGGTACCATAGTCTTCCTGATGGCAGTATTAAAACCATGGATAAATTGGAAGAGGCCTTTCTCAAAAGATGGAGTATCAAAGAAGACCCCAACATGTTGTTGACCAGGCTAAATACCCTTTGGAAACAAGAGAATGAGACAATTAGAGAGTTCCACACTAGGTTTGAAACCCTGTTGCAGAAAATCCCAGTGAGTCATCATCCAGCGAATAACTTCCTTGTTTACATTTACACCAAAGCTTTTACTGGTCAACTAGGTTATCTCCTCAGGGATAAGAACCCTCAAACGATCCAAGAATCCCAAGAGTTAGCTACAAAGATTGAGGACAACCTCCACTCATCCAAAATTGAGCCTTTCTCAAACCCAAGGGTCAAAATGGACACTAAACCCAAGATATTCCACAACGCTGAGCCTTCCTTAGATATTTGTGCCAGCTTGGCAAAGTTGCAAATGACCATGGATGGCATGATGAAAAACCAAGAACAAATGATGAATGGGATTGTCAACCTGGAAAGAGCCCAAAACCAAGCACCAAGGGTCCCGTACAAAGGCCAATTCCAAAAAGGGAACCAAGTTTATAGACCAAAGAATGATCAAGAGGTTCCTAATACTTTAGCTCCTACAAATGTCATGGATGAAAATCCTTGGTGTTTGCAGTGTAGTGAAGCACACTGGGAACATGAATGTCCCTATAACAATGGAGTCCATGACCAAGTAAACAATGTGGGACATGTTATAGAAGGCCCCCAGATCTGCCTAAATATCTCCCTTGAGGAACATCGAGAGGGCATAAAGGAGGCATCCAGGAAGGCTAGAATGGAAGTAATAAACAACTTAGACCAGGAATCAAAAGAGAAGTTGAGAAAACAAGAATTTTAGGTGTATAGACGAAAGAAGCTAAACCAACCTATCTTTGCCAATCCTACAATAACTCAAACAAAGTCTCCACCTTTGGACATTCTCCTTCCTAAAACATCCAAAACCGAAAGACTAACCATCCAAGATGCACATAACCATCCCCTTAAGAGAAGTCATCAAGGTACCTTCTGTCAAAGAAAGATTTGATAATTTCTTCAAAGGATCAGATGGACCAATGGACCCTCCTATCATGTTACAAGCCGATCACTTTAGGGTCCAATATGATGAGCACCCACCTTTCTTCATGACCTTATTGATAAATAACAAGAGCGTTAACAATTGCATGCTGGATTCAGGGACCGGTGCCAACATGATGTCTCTAAAGGTGATGCAACAATTGGGCATAAAGGTCACACGACCTTACAAAAATGTATGTGGCTTTGAGTCTAGAGCCATACCCACACATGGGGTGATTGAAAATGTGGAAGTATGCCTTGAGAAATATCCCGAGAGAGTAATCCACATTGACATAGTGGTGGTAGATGCCCCGGATGTGTGGGAAATGTTATTGTCTAGAAAATTTGCTTCGATACTGGGAGGCACTCTTGAGATGGACCTCGCATACATCAATGTACCTTTGAACAATGGAACAATAGGACGTCTCCCGAATGTGCCAATGACCAGAACCCATGTACAAGAAACTAGTGACCTCATCCAAGATGACAAAGCACATGAACAAATCATGGAAAGTCTTCCTGAATTTTCTCCTAATTATATGACTTTTGCAATGGAGGAAGACTTTGATTAGATACAATGGCCCAAGAAAGACGAATACCAGCAACTCCTAGATAAGTATAAAGACAAAGAGGTCGGGGCTGTAAAATTACTAAAGAAGGGAGAAAGCGATATATTGATTCGGCCATCCCAGCAGGAAGTCTTCACAGCAGAATCCCACCCTCCTCCCTCTGCACAATACACCAGATTTATTCAGGAAACAACCAAATTCAAAATCAAGGAGTACAAGGAGGGGGACATAGTATGGATGTGGGATGTTAAGAAAGGAGAGCCAACTAATGTCAAAGGAAGTACTCAATTTTGGCTTGGGCCTTTCAAAGTTGGAAGAAAATCAATTGATGATTCTTACTACTTATCCACATTGGAAGGAAGAAGGCATCCATTACCAGTTAGCGGGCACCTCCTCAAGCCCCACCAAGGTGGGGGGACTTGACTTCACAGGTAAGTAGGTAGGCATTTGCATTCATTGTATATACCATTTGCATTTCATGCTAGAGTAGTTTGTATTCACATTTATATATATGCTTGTTTTCGTTTTATATATATGAGCTGGGGGTGATATCACCACCCCAAATGATTGCTAACAACTTTATGTTGAGATCAAGCAGGTTACAGGTTATGCCAGAGATTGTAAGGTTCTCATGCGCTCTATGGTGAGCACATGTCCCCGAGTTGGAGCCAGATGTTATCCCCAGTTTAGGGATAACTAAGGAGATTATGTCTCGAGGCCCACAGGTCCTAGACATGGAGTACCGAGAGGCAGATCGACTTGAGCATGGCCCTGGAGGGCCCATCCTTTCTTCCTTCAACGCCTCCACTTTGTCAGCAGCAGAAGCATCCATCACCTTGGCCTGGTCCTGTTGAATATGTGCATTTGATTCTTTTTGTTTCTAACGGGTGCTTGGATCTTATACCTATCCACTTGACCATATCTGGGGGGAATGACAAGATTCCCTAGTAAGCTTGTGCCCATAGGTTTTGAGTTGCCACTGGGGGGATTTATGAGAAGCCATCGTCCGCTCCCACCATACTTACCACTTTCCATCTTTCTCCGGCTCATCCATCCCATTACACTGGTCTGGGCATTGGGTTGGCCAAATATTTAAGGGTTGCACCTTACCTTGTGGGAAGAAGGCGCTAAAGGCCCAGAGGGTAAAAGTAGTTGGGAAAAGATAGAAGCCAAAGAATGAACCTCGAGATGCTTTGCCCAGGGATCCCCGAGAAAGTAGGAAAAAGCTTCTCAGCAAGAAACAAAGATTGGCCAAAACGGTAGGCTTGTCCTCCATCTTGTGCCATTGTTGTGGGGTGCTCTTTAATTTTCCAAGTCATTTAGATTATTTATATTTTCCCACACCTTGCAAAGAGATTGGCCTAAGCCATCCTTGCAATATCGTGAAGGCTAGTATATCTTTATAATTTATTGCAAAGTAATCATATTTGTGCTTCACCTTTGCCCTGTATTCCCTCCCCTTGCCACTTTGTGGATCTTGGGTAACTAAGAAAGGGCAAAGGATTGGACATTAGTTTAATTAGGCATCCAATTGTTATTGTTTCCACCACCAAAAAGGGTGACTTGGGAGGCTACAAGGGGTTGAAGTCGGGCACGGATTCAAGGCACTACGTGTCCTCCTTGCTTGAGCACCCACGCATTCTGGATTTGACATGTGGAGCTAGGGAAGGACCTTGTTTGTCCTTCTTCTTGAGAACCCAACAATTCCTTTTGGGTGAGGGGATAACAAATTGGGGTAGACACATAGTCTAGGATTGTATCTTTCACATTCTAATCCCCCTAATTCAAGAGAGACTTAATCTATTATAATCAACCAACTACATTCACAACATTGCACTTCAAGTCTAGCTATCTACTTTCAAGGTAATTTCATTTTCCAAGTTGTGCAATTTACTTTCCATGTGATTTTACTTTCCAAGCAATCTCATGTTTTGAGTTACTTTCTTTCAAGCACATTCTTTCATTGTGAATATTTACATGTGTTAGAGATTCTTTATTTTGGGTTGTAAGAATTCTTATGTTCATTTGGAAATAATTGTCTAAAGCCAATAGTCATTTCACTATCTAATTTATTGTGTAGATATTTCATGTCTTATTTCATGTTCTAGATATATATTAAATTGCTCATCTCAATAAGAAAACTTTGGGTATATTTTAGGCATTGGTCTTTTTATTGTATTGTCAAAGAAAAGGTGTCTCTCATTCAAAATTGCATTGTTTGCTTGTCATTGGGTTGGGTCTCCCTAATAAACAACCAAATTAACTCCTAAATCATTAATCAAAACTCAACATAGTTAACTAGGGTCTTGTTATCGCACAGTTTGTAGCTAGGAGCAGAGGCTATAAAATAGAAGGCCAAACTGGCGTAACAGGGACCTACCCCACCCAATGTCACCACAATGGGGAGGTCCTTTCTATTTAGGGAGGCTAGGCCCAAGGGAGACGTCCCTAACAATCTGGGGTTTGAAAGGAAAAGGCTCAAAGGATTAAGGCTAATTTCCCCTTTCACAGATTACCACCCAAAGAGATAGTCAAATAAAGTATAACCACGGAGAAGACACCTGCTTGCGAGACAAGACAACAATGAAACTAGTACATGCAATAATGGTTAATACTTCATAAATCAATGACTATCTAAATTCAATATATGAGCAAATACAGCAGTAAATATTGACGAAGTCAATGTTTGCAATAATGACAATGGCAATATAATGTTACTTGTCAATAAATATTAGAATATAGCATCCAATGAATATAATCACTCCTTGAATCAAATCAATGCATTAAATGTCATTCAGTTGCTCACATATAATAGATTGCTGCATCAAGATGAACAATCCTAGGGGTGACGTCAGCTTTTTAGGGTTAGTTGTTAGTTAGGGTTTCAAGTTTATGAGGTTTTGAAAGTTTGTTTGGTCACTATCACTTCAACGTTAGAGTCTAAGGATCAGTGCCTAAAGGGTTAATGGAGTCAACAAGTGATGGACGCAAGAGTTGAAGGGTAAAAGTTTTCTAAGGACTAGAGGGTAGGTTTTCAAGGTGCTGCTAAAGCAGGGCCTTAAAATAGAAACCCTAAGAGATAGAGATTCACTTGGTGTTGCAAAGGCAAGGCCTTGTACTCTCTCCTCTTTCCCGACAAATGGCTAGCACAATAAGGAAAAAATAACCAAGACAAGAGGTTTTGATGAGGGAGACGTTGCTAAAACAAGCTCTGTCAACAAACCCTAGATTGGTACGGCCCTAGTGTAGTAAGCCTAGGCTAAGGATGTCTCACTCTTCTTGGCTTCCAAAAGGTACGACTAGCATAAGGAATGAAGAAAACAAGTGTAGCTAACGCTAGGCTCTATTTTCTTATTCAATGGTTTAAGGTTTCTTTGTCAAGGGACATAAGACAACAACCTACTTGTGTGGTTGTCCCCTAGGGTTTTGATTCAGCAATATATAAGTAAAATGCAAGAGATTTAAACTACAACCATTCAAAGAGAAGTTTTGCAGGAAAAACACTTACAATTCATGAAGAAATATCCAAGCAAACCTTAGTTGTAACACCTTCCTTTCAAAGAAACACCATAAATGCCAAGAAAACTCCTCCTTAAAAGGTTGCGCCTCACTATTTCAGCCAAAAGCCCCAATAGGGCGCTAAAAATCAGATCTCACTTCTTGAGTGAGTTGTGTTATGTTCAAAATGAGGGAAAACATCCTCAATTTATATCATCCAATGACCTTTAATTTAAAAATTAGGTCATTAAAACAGCCGACAAGGCTAACTACTAAAAATCATACTGTTTTTAAAATTTAACTGCTAAATAAAAGCCTAAATGAGCAGTAAGCAGGACGTCTAGCCCCTCTGAGGGAGACGCTAGCCCTTTTTAGGACAAAACTCAGCACTAGAAGGCAAATGTTGGCCCTCTCTGGGCCTCCAAACTCTGCCACACGTGCCAAACTGCTCTGTCAAGGTACCACTCACTGGAGGTGACATCCTGGGGCATTGAAAAGCACACGTTCCACCTGCAGTGGGTCAATCCCCCTAGGCTGGGCTTAGCCAAGGCGTCCTGGATGAAAACGTCCTCCTTCTTCTCTCGTGCAAAGGCTCAATCAATCATTGTCTTGTCTCTACCCCTGATGAGGTCCCAGCAACCATCTGATGGGCTCTTCAGCCCCATGGAGGTCCGAACTGATCATCTCCCCATGTGTACCGGTCCACCTGGTACCTGTTCGTTGGGTATGGTCTTGCACATCAAAAACTTCGCCCTCCATGGGCTCATTAGTCCTCGGGATCATAGCAATGTCAATCATATTTCATCATTAATTTTATCAAATGCATGCATAAGACCCCTAGCATATCATCTAATAGCTCAAAGACATTACACTGACCTACTATACAAAGCCGAAGAAAAGACAAAGTGCCCTATTGGGCCAGCATCCATAAGAAGAGGAAAGTTCCCAAAGGATATCATTCAAGCCATGTAATATGAGGTGGTGTGGTCTAAGGATGTCCAGACACAGTGAAAACCAGGGGTGGGTATTATTCGTGGGTGCCTTTGTAGGAGGCGAGCTGTACCTGTCATGGATGCAGTTCTTTCCAAGCCCTTTATTGCTTTTATTCTTTCTTTTATTTATTGTTTTTTCTTTCTTTTTGCTTCAAGGTCTAACCAGAGGACACTGCCTTGGCGTGGTGACCAGAGCTGACAGTGTTACCCACGAGTATTTTCGCAGAAATGATAAGGCTGGCTCGTGATGAGACCCCCTTTCCCTTGGCCATGCAACCAAGGGTCACTGCCCTGGCGTGGTGACCAGATAATGGCAATGTCATACTGCTAGATACCTATGAACATAATGGGCCGGCTCGTGATGAGACCCCCCATCCTCTTGGCTAGGTCTTGTTTTATTACTTTTCTTCGGGTCCCTTTTGTTTCTTATCGAGAGGCTTTTTATTGCCTTCTCGGGGATCCCTGGGCGAGGCATCTCCAGGTTCTATCTTCTATGGCTTTTATCTTTTACCAGCTGCTTTTACCTCCTGGGCCTTTAGCCCCTTCTTCCCACAGGATAAAGTGTAACCCCTCAAATAGGTCATCCTAATGCCCGGACTAGGGGAATGGGATAGATGAATGGGAGATAAGATGTAAAATGATAATATGGTGGGAGCGGACGATGGCTCTTCAAAATCCCCCCTGGTGGCTAACCAAAACCTATGGATACAAGCTTGCTAGGGCACCCCGTTTATCCCCTCAACCCTGGTCAAGTGGGTTAGTGTAAGATCCAAGCAGTTGTCAGAAATGTAAGGAACCTGATGCATATATCCGAAAGTTATAATGATCAAACATGACACATACCATGATACCTGGACCAATTACCTCATGGAGCAAGAGTCTTCTTCGATGCAAGTCCAAGTCGAAGGTGATGGATGCTGCCGCTGCTGACAGGACAAGTTTGATGAAGAAGAAGAAGGATGGGCCCTCCAGGGCCATGCTCAGGTCAATTCTACTCTCGGTACTCCATGTCTAGGACCTGTGGGCCTCGAGACATGATCTCCTAGTTCTCCCTAGAAATCGGGGATAACATCTGGCTCCAACTCGGGGACATGTGCTCACCGTAGAGCGCATGAGAACCTCAGCATCTCTGGCATAAACCTGCAGACCTGCTCACACTTGAATAGGGCATTAGCAACAAAGGTGGGGTGGTATTGCCACCCCGCAAATATAATATATATGTATATGAAACAAAGCAATCAATATGCATATGAGGAAACAAACTAACATGAAATGCAGATGGTATAATACACAGAAAATGCCTACCTACTTATACTTACCTGTACAGTCATGTGTTTGGGGGGTAGTAACGCTTGATATGTAAAGCGTTTACTGGCAGTTTCAGAATCTCTCCTTCCATTATCTCCAGGTTGAAGGAATTTGTACCTGCACAACTCTCGATCTTATAAGGGCCTCCCCATAGGTTGTCAAACTTTTTGTGCATGCTAGGCTTCTCTTTCCTTTTATCCCACAGCAGGACAAGATCTCCTTTGGTGAAACTTCTTTCCTTGGCTTTGTGATCAAAAGTGTTCTTTATCTTTTCTTGGTTCCTTGTCATTTGACCTAAGGCATTTCTTCGCATTTCATCTAATTCTATCAGATGATTTATTCTTCCTTGGATTGCCTCCGTATCTGTGGCGTATTGTTGAGCAAATCGGAGGATAGGGATTTGGAGGTTCACAGGAAGTTTTGCTTCAAGTCCATATACCAGCTCAAAAGGAGTTTTCCCTGTGGAAGTTTTTGTTGTTATTCGATCTGCCCATACTACATATTTTATTTTACTATCCCATGACTTCTTATTTTCTCCGACAACCTTTTTTAGGATATTCATGAGGTTCTTGTTGGTTGACTCTGCCAATCCATTTCCTTGTGGGTAGTAGTTTGAGGAATGGGATAGGGTAATGCCATATTTGAAACAAAATTCTACCAGAGCGTAGGAGCT
>JASDQU010010375.1:40162-53687 GCA_032191745.1 Picea mariana | reverse complement strand
ATCCTTCCGAGACCTTGTGCCCTTATTTTTGACTCCATATACCCTAAGGCACTGATTTGATCTCCAACGTTGAAGCTTTAGTGTACAAAACAACTCTTTAAACCCTAAATCTTGAAACCCTAACTAACTAACCCTAACCCTAACTAAGGCTGACGTCATAGTTGGTTATTTTTGATGCAGCAAGCTTTTGACTTTTACAAGCAATTGAGTGATGATCTAAAGCATTTATTGATTGAAGTGATTGAATACATTGTTGGCTTAGTCATCTTGATAGTTATTGATGAATTAATGCTCTTTCCATAGATAATTGACAAAACGTTGATCTCATTGATACCTATTTCTTCACATTGCTGTTCATCATTATCAATATGATCCTTGGCCAATACGTCTTCAAGAAATAGAGAAGTTATGGAAGGGTCATATATCATATGGTTATATGAAGTGCTAACCCTTTGTATATGGCCTGCATATATATTTTTCCATTGTTGCTTTGTTATGGGCGGGTGTTCTCATTTGGGACTATACTTCATTGGCTGATTAGCTGGACCTTCTGATTTTGGTGGTAACCTGTGAAGGGGAAACTTTAACTCTGACCTTATATCTCAGCCTCTTCAAAACCCCAGGTTACCAGGGACGTCTCCCCTCGGCTAACTTCCCTAAATAGAAAGAACCTCCTCATTGTGGTAACATTGGGTGGGGAAGGTTCCTGTTTCGCCAGTTTGACCCTTATCCTTTAGCCATTTGACCTAAGCTACAAACTGTGCGATAACAGTCATCAAAATCAAGATTTCTTTCAATTTGAAAGGCCAGGTCTTGTGCTTCTTCTAAAGTTGTTGGTGACCGGTTCTTAATGTTGAATTGCAGGGTTCCTTCTAAGAAAGACAAAAAGTGATCGATGATGGCTTGTTCTGAGCCCACCTTTGACCGGATCTTTTTAAGGAGAAGGTTGAACCTATCACTAAAATCTCTGATACTTTCATAGGGTCCTTTGCAAATGTTGAAGTATTGAGAAAAGGAGTCTTGTGAATGTTCACTATCACACCACCTTATTTTAAAGGCTTTTTGTAGCTCTTCGGGGTTTTTTATGCTTCCCTTGGGACATCCATCAATCCAAACTTTAGCATCTCCTGTAAGGGAACTTGCAAAGAGCCTCATGAAGACATCAGGGTGATCTTGACCAGCCAAATGAAAGTCAACACTGTCGCAGAAATGGGTCCAATGTGAGTTTCCAAGGGTGCCCTTTCCTGAAAAGAAAGGTAGCCAAGAGTTTGCATCTGTGGGTAAATCATGCAGTCCACCTTGGATGTTGTTAAAGTCAAAACAATTGAAGCTCTCTGAGTGAGACCATTTGTGAGGATTTGGATTGATTGGAGGCACAGGGTTTGTTAGAGTGATGGTTGCCACAGTAGCGGGATTTGAATATTGTCGTCCGCTACAGGTCGTCATGGAGTCGCCAGATAGTTTTCCTGAAACTATCAAAGAATAGGGGAATAAAGTCTAGTGGAGTCGCCAGGTAAGCTTGTAAGAGAAAAAAGTCTTTGAGGCAAGGCTTACCAAAAGATTTGTCGTTGAGGAAGATTGACTTAGTGTTCCCCGGCAACGGCGCCAAAATGTTATCGCACAGTTTGTAGCTAGGAGCAGAGGCTATAAAATAGAAGGCCAAACTGGCGTAACAGGGACCTACCCCACCCAATGTCACCACAATGGGGAGGTCCTTTCTATTTAGGGAGGCTAGGCCCAAGGGAGACGTCCCTGGCAATCTGGAGTTTGAAAGGAAAAGGCTCAAAGGATTAAGGCTAATTTCCCCTTTCACAGATTACAGCCCAAAGAGATAGTCAAATAAAGTATAACCATGGAGAAGACACCTGCTTGCGAGACAAGACAACAATGAAACTAGTACATGCAATAATGGTTAATACTTCATAAATCAATGACTATCTAAATTCAATATATGAGCAAATACAGTAGTAAATATTGGCGAAGTCAATGTTTGCAATAATGACAATGGCAATATAATGTTACTTGTCAATAAATATTAGAACAATATAGCATCCAATGAATATAATCACTCCTTGAATCAAATCAATGCATTAAATGTCATTCAGTTGCTCACATATAATAGATTGCTGCGTCAAGATGAACAATCCTAGGGGTGACGTCAACTTTTTAGGGTTAGTTGTTAGTTAGGGTTTCAAGTTTATGAGGTTTTAAAAGTTTGTTTGGTCACTATCACTTCAACGCTAGAGTCTAAGGATCAGTGCCTAAAGGGTTAATGGAGTCAACAAGTGATGGATGCAAGACTTGAAGGGTAAAAGTTTTCTAAGGACTAGAGGGTAGGTTTTCAAGGTGCTGCTAAAGCAGGGCCTTAAAATAGAAACCCTAAGAGATAGAGATTCACTTGGTGTTGCAAAGGCAAGGCCTTGTACTCTCTCCTCTTTCCCGACAAATAACTAGCACAATAAGGAAAAACTAACCAAGACAAGAGGTTTTGATGAGGGAGACGTTGCTAAAACAAGCTCTGTCAACAAACCCTAGATTGGTACGGCCCTAGTGTAGTAAGCCTAGGCTAAGGACGTCTCACTCTTCTTGGCTTCCAAAAGGTACGACTAGCATAAGGAATGAAGAAAACAAGTGTAGCTAATGCTAGGCTCTATTTTCTTATTCAATGGTTTAAGGTTTCTTTGTTAGGGGACATAAGACAACAACCTACTTGTGTGGTTGTCCCCTAGGGTTTTGATTCAGCAATATATAAGTAAAATGCAAGAGATTTAAACTACAACCATTCAAAGGGAAGTTTTGTAGGAAAAACACTTACAATTCATGAAGAAATATCCAAGCAAACCTTAGTTGTAACACCTTCCTTTCAAAGAAACACCATAAATGCCAAGAAAACTCCTCCTTCAAAGGTTGCGCCTCACTATTTCATCCAAAAACCCCAATAGGGCGCTAAAAATCAGATCTCACTTCTTGAGTGAGTTGTGTTATGTTCAAAATGAGGGAAAACATCCTCAATTTATATCATCCAATGACCTTTAATTTAAAAATTAGGTCATTAAAACAGCCGACAAGGCTGACTACTAAAAATCATACTGTTTTTACACTTAATTGCTAAATAAAATCCTAAATGAGCAGTAAGCAGGACGTCTAGCCTCTCTGAGGGAGACGTTGGCCCTTTTTAGGGAAAAACTCATCACTAGAAGGCAAACGTTGGCCCTCTCTGGGCCTCCAAACTCTGCCACACGTGCCAAACTGCTCTGTCAAGGTACCACTCACTGGAGGTGACGTCATGGCTCCTAGGTGACGTCCTGGGGCATCAAAAAACACACGTTCCACCTGCAGTGGGTCAATCCCCCTAGGATGGGCTCAGCCAAGGCGTCCTGGATGAAAACATCCTCCTTCTTCTCTCGTGCAAAGGCTCGATCAATCATTGTCTTGTCTCTACCCCTGATGAGGTCCCAACAACCATCTGATGGGCTCTTCAGCCCCATGGAGGTCCGAACTGATCATCTCCCCATGTGTACCAGTCCACCTGGTACCTGTCCGTCGAGTATGGTCCTGCACATCAAAAGCTTCGCCCTCCATGGGCTCATTAGTCCTCGGGATCATAGCAATGTCAATCATATTTCATCATTAATTTTATCAAATGCATGCATAAGACCCCTAACATATCATCTAATAGCTCAAAGACATTACACTGACCTACTATACAAAGCCGAAGAAAAGACAAAGTGCTTTGTTGGGCCAACATCCATAAGAAGAGGAAAGTTCCCAAAGGATATCATTCAAGCCATGTAATACGAGGTGGTGTGGTCTAAGGATGTCCAGACACAGTGAAAACCAGGGGTGGGTATTCCGTGGGTGCCTTTGTAGGAGGCGAGCTGTATCTGTCATGGATGCAGTTCTTTCCAAGCCCTTTATTGCCTTTATTCTTTCTTTTATTTATTGCTTTTTCTTTCCTTTTGCTTCAAGGTCTAACCAGAGGACACTGCCTTGGCGTGGTGACCAGAGTTGACGGTGTTACCCACGAGTATTTTCGCAGAAATGATAAGGCTGGCTCGTGATGAGATCCCCTTTCCCTTGGCCATGCAACCAAGGGTCACTGCCCTGGCGTGGTAACCAGATAATGGCAATGCCATACTGCTAGATACCTATGAACATAATGGGTCGGCTCGTGATGAGACCCCCCATCCTCTTGGCTAGGTCTTGTTTTATTACTTTTCTTCGGGTCCCTTTTGTTTCTTATTGAGAGGCTTTTTATTGCCTTCTCGGGGATCCTTGGGCGAGGCATCTCCAGGTTCTATCTTCTATGGCTTTTATCTTTTACCAGCTTCTTTTACCTCCTGGGCCTTTAGCCCCTTTTTCCCACAGGATAAAGTGTAACCCCTCAAATAGGTCATCCTAATGCCTGGACTAGGGGAATGGGATAGATGAATGGGAGATAAGATGTAAAATGATAATATGGTGGGAGCGGACGATGGCTCTTCAAAATCCCCCCTGGTTTAACCAAAACCTATGGATACAAGCTTGCTAGGGCACCCCGTTTATCCCCCCAACCCTGGTCAAGTGGGTTAGTGTAAGATCCAAGCAGTTGTCAGAAATGTAAGGAACCTGATGCATATATCCGAAAGTTATAATGATCAAACATGACACATACCATGATACTTGGACCAATTACTTCATGGAGCAAGAGTCTTCTCCGATGCAAGTCCAAGTTGAAGGTGATGGATGCTGCCGCTGCTGACAGGACAAGTCTGATGAAGAAGAAGAAGGATGGGCCCTCTAGGGCCATGCTCAGGTCAAACCTGCTCTCGGTACTCCATGTCTAGGACTTGTGGGCCTCGAGACATGATCTCCTAGTTATCCCTAGAAATCGGGGATAACAAGTCTAATCCCCTTGGCTTCCCTATGAGTGAGCCTAGACGGAAGAGGTCTAGATCGAGGTGACAGTGGGTCTAGGCTTAGGCTTGTGCCTCTAAGGACACACCAAGTGGGTTGGAGACTTCTCCATGTTAGTAGGTGTGTATAAGGACGACAACAGAAGGCACAGAGGGATTGTTGTTGGGTAAAAGATAAAATCCTATGTATAAACCTTCTAGATGCTTCCCCTAGGGATCCCCCAAGAAAGCAATGAAACGCTTATTTGTAAGAAAAGGGGGACCCACAAAATAATGATTAAGAATGCTTAAAGGGTTAGTTGGAGGATAGGAGGTTTCATCACGAGTCGTCCTATCATGATCATGAATATTTAGTGGTATGACATTACCATCATCTGGTCACCAAGCCAGGGCAATGGCTCTCAGTTGCAAGGCTGAGAGAAAGGGGGTCTCATCACGAGCCATCCTTCTCATTTCCACTAGGTGTTTTTGAATGACATTGTCATTATTTAGGCACCACGCCTGGACAGTGGCCTTCAACTTGTCCTTAAATTATGAAAGAAACAAAGGATGGAAAAACGATGGGCTTGGAAAAATTGCATTGCAAACGAAGGTGCCACACAACCTCTACAAAGGCACCCATGAATGAGACACTACAACCCCTTGTATGTCATGAACGCCATGCCCATTGAGTCTTAACCCATAACCACTTCATCCACTTTACATGGCTTAGAGAGGGATCTCTTGGAAACACTCCTTGACCTAGGGAAAGATCTACCCAATAGGACACCTCGTCAACCCTCCCATATCCAAGCTTGTCAAGTCGCATAATGTCTTTGAGCACTTAATTGTTTGACAAGGTAATCTTTGATGCACATGCTTGGGTGGCTCATTTATTGAATTGATTTACTTATCACGATATTTTGACTTGAGATCCTTGGAGGGCATGCTTATTTGTCTTTGCAGGACCTAGTTGGTGGACAGTTTTGGAGGAACAAGCCTAGCTTGGGCTTCCATGGGGCTTGAAGCCCATAGGTGGATGCTAAGGGCCCGCATGCCGGATTAGAGAGATGAAACTTCGGAGGCATAGAAGATGACTTGGACGACATAACCTATCCCCCACATGCCAAACGTTTTTCCTAGGAGAGGCAAAACGCCACCTTTAGAGGCATGATGTCACCTAGGGGGGCCAGGGTTTGGTGGTGAGCTTACCACTCATTGGCACTTGGACATTTTGAGGAGAATGAGGCTTTGACCATGAAGAAAGTGACTTGGATGCTTAACATGTGGCTTTGGGAAGCCTAACTAAACTCCTCCAACACCAACGACTTTCTCCTAGTGCCAAAACGTCCCCTAAAGGGGTGGCGTCACTTTAAATTAGGGTTTCTTTTGTGTAAAAGTAAATTTTAAGTGAATTGTTTAATATTATTTTGTAAAAGGGGAAAAATTAGAGTTGTTGACCCCTAGTCTTGTGGTTTACCCTAAAATTATGTAGACAAACTATCTTAGTGACATTTTGTATAAATAGAGATCATAAGATCTCATTTTAATCATCATAACTCTCCCATTTGGAGAGGTCTTTGGCTGAAATTTTCGCTAGCCCTGGAGGATTTTCTCTCTTTTTCATATTGTTATGGTTTGTTCTTGCTATTGATGGTGAAAAGTGATGCACTAGGCTTGGAGACTCTTTCTTATGCATATGGATGGACTTAACTTGGAAGATTAGGGTTTGATCTAGCTTCTTGTGGAATTAGTAAGGGAAAAATCTGCATTTATTGTCTTTTGTATTGATTTTTCCATAATTGTTGTTGGTTAAAACCCTTGGAGGAGTATAAGGGCATACACCCTCCCCAAGGTTTGTTTACTTGTTCAAAGAAAGGTCAATTTTCACAAGGTGTCTTGGAGAACTACAAGAGCGTACACCCTCCAAGGCCACCTTGGTTTGTTTTGCAAACCCTAGGAAGTAAAAGGGGTTACACCCCTAGGGATTTGTAGATCAAACATTTCATCCAATTTTTCACTTCTCAAGGTCAAATATTTTTTAAGGTTGTGCCAAGAGAATTACAAGGGCGTACACCCTCTTGGCATCTCCTAGATTGACTTAGCTACACTTGGGAATTACAAGGGCGTACACCCCCAAGTGCTTAGCCAAGCCATCTCTTTCATTGACCCCATAAACCCAATAGTAAGGCACTAATCATCTTTCAAGTTTGCATTGGAGATATAAAATCTTTGCATTGGTAAACGTGACAATTTCACTTTTTGATGCTCTCTCACTTGGACTGTATACTTGATGCTACAAGCATCCTTGCCTCCTTGAGGCGTCCTCTTTCTCCAAAAAATTATTGCTGCTGTTAACAACTAGCCCTACAGCCATAAGGCTGCAGAAACCCTAACCTTTCTAACCCTAATATCTCATAAACTAACCCTAGACTTAAGCTAGAATTTTTCCCTTTTATTCTACTTGCTGCAACGTACTTTTTGGGCAAGTTTCATTGGATAATTTTGCTGCTGTAATGCATTGTGTGCTACAGCCATAAGGCTGATAATTTTTACTGCAGAAATGTTTTATAACAGCCTTGTTTGACTGCTCAAGTTTCATGCTATTTGGTGCAAGCTAGACTAGTCATTGTTGGTTCAAATATTGCATATTTAACTGAAATTGTAGCAGCTTTAAATTGCAGCGTATGATACCGTTATATTGCTGATAATTAATATTGTTTTATTTCTACAAAYTAGGGACAACAATCTTAACTTGCCGGTCCACCTAACATACTATATGCAAGTGTGGCTTTTCTTGTGTCTCGGGCAGGTGCAAACACTTTTGCAGGTACCCAAAGAATTGACAACTTTAAACCACCTGGAGATGAGTAATCAAAGACTCTTTTCTCTTTCCATCATTGAACTTTAGGAGGATACCTCTTTTCTTTCCCTTCCATCCGTCTCAATCCCCCCAGGGTCACCAGGATTGCTTCCCTAGAGTGACCTAGTCACCCTTGAAGTGCGGGACTTATATCGAGGTGACATTGGGTATAGTGTCCCTTAGTTGTCGCCAATTGGTGGTTGGGTCGGGATTTGTCCAACCTACAACTTGTGCGATAACAATTCCAACTCAGCTTCTTGGGGCCACCTCAACTCCTAGGGTTAGGATTTCTGTTTTTAGGGTTTTTGCACTCTAGATTTTCTGTTTATTGTATTAAAAGATGTTTTGGCGTCTTCTTATGAGGATTTTTGTGAATGAATGTAGAAGACATATCTCTTCTTAGAGATAGCTACCACCATTCTAGACATTGTATTGTACAATGTTTTTCACCATTGATTTCTTAATAGAAGTTAGTTTTCTTTATATCTTGTATTCTTTCTACAATATCAGGTGTACCTTCATTTTTTTCTCAGTCTAATTTGGATCATTATGACATACAATAAATGTAACTGGAAAACTTGCTTCCCCGTCATTTTCCAATGGAAATGATTTCACCCTTGGTGATGGTAATTATGCATGAGGTTTTGGATTGCATGAAAATTTAACTTAAGAAGTTGATTTTCATGAACAGAACCTCAAGTGTGGTATCATGGATAAAAGGAAATGAGCTTTGGAAGTGCAGAAAGATGTTATGGCTCAAAATTTCCTTTAACTTTCAGTAGAGGTTTCTTATTCTTTGACCCAGGCTTTTGTTTCCATTTTCTGCAGAAGTAATGGAAGAAATGTGTTATGCACACTTTATACATCTTGTATGTAAGCCACTTTATTGTTACATAGTTGCCAAATCCCAGTGTATTTTTGGTATCATGCTTTCAGACTAGATAGGTCAAATGAAGGATAAGCGAGATTGTATCATCTTAGTTTATTTAAGACAGTCCCATAAATACTAGCATATACAATACCCTGTTATGCTAGGTTCAGCAATATATCTTCTCCATAATAAGTACAATGAAGACTGTATTACCCAACCAGATATAAATGGAAAGTGTTCTAAAATCCAATTTGTGAAGTATTTATTAAATGCATATATAGAAAGAATTTTTTTCCCTCATATTTAACCAGGGTCCAAAACTGATCAAACTTTGGTTATGTAAAGATACCAGAGAGTGTTTTCACAGTCCATGAATACTAGTAGGATTCATTATGAAACTATATGCTAGAGCCTTGTGAAAAACTGTCAATGTACCTTCCTTTCTTGTTCCTTTAAGTGGATTTGAAAAGAGCAGAGTTGTCATAGATGAAGACATTTACCTTAAACTCATCATCTGACATAGCATGTAGTTTACTCTCAAACATTTTAAGAAATGCCTCCACTCTCAGATCAAGCTGTGCAGGGTCCTGTGGATTTTGTAGAAACGAAATAAGAAAATAAACATGAAAATGAAAGAAATACAGATTGGACATGCGCATTATATTTGTAGAGAACATTTCAGTTACACTTAAAAAAAAAGTTATGAATCAGGCACATCTATGGAAGCCACTATAATACCTTGACAGTGGATTGAATAATGAATTCTGCTCCTCGAATCCCAGAATCATTTCTGTCTCAGAACGCAAGTTGTGAAAGGCAATGTCGTTTAAATTTTGAAATAGTTTGATAAAGAAAGTAAAAAGACACAGAATAAACTGAAGTTAGTACTGGTAGCAAAACAACTAACAAGGCATAAACTGGAAAATCGTTGAAGAACTCTATGCATCCAATTACCGTGTCCCCAGTTGAACAATATAACCAAGCTGCTCGATAGATCTAAGCTGATTAAAGGCTGCTTGCTTGGCACTGAGAACAAAAAGCTCTAGTTGAACATTTATCTTGGAGTCATCTTGTTCAAGCTTCACAAGTTTCAAACAGTTACTGTTTTAGAGTAACATACAATAAATTGTATTTTGCACCTAGGTGTTATTAAATATTGCAGAAACAAATGCCAAAGCAGCCTATTGAAAAGAATGTGTACAATCCCAACCAAAGAAAACGAGAAGAAATCTGTTAAGACATCCCTATTTATTATCGTTTTAAAGTGTAAGAAACACTTCAGATTCCAGAAGGCTTTAGAAGCCTTAAAAATGGTAATAAGAAAAAAAAGTCGATTAAAAGAAAAATGGTGAAAGACATATGCACTGTTGGTTTCCTACATATGTAGTTTGTTGCCACCTTTATACACACCTGGCCAACATGGAAGAAATCTTCAATCCACTTAGTTTGTCCTTGGGGGAAAGTTAGAGTTAAGGTGTTGTCGCCTAATCCTCAACTCCTCCGTCTAGGCCAACTCCTAGTGAAGCCAAGAGGGGTAGTCCCTAAAGAAAATAATCTATGGCTTGAACTAATCTAAGTACAAGAAATAAATCTAGGAGTTTATTGCAAAAGACAAAATATAAAGTAAATCTACTCTAAGAGCATATATATTTCATTCACCACAATCACTTATACATAAAGAAATACTTGCATAAAAAGGATACTCAAGATAACTTTGACAAGATGCAAGTAAATAAAGGAAATACTTCAAGATATAATAACAAGTGCTTGAGAAATAAATGTACTTGAAGCAAATGGCTTTGTGTATATGAAACAATGAGACCAGTGCCTTAAAGAGATCATGGGAAGTTGTATGAACGATTACTTTATGAAAAATTGTGTTTGAGATTTTAAGGTAGATTAATGAGATGAATTTTATTTGCTTTGAAATGAGATTGTAAAAGTAAAGCAAACTATACTAGATTTGGCCTCGAAGAGGATATTTCTTAGGATGGAGGTTGAGCTTGCCGAATATCCAACAGGGAGAATATCCCTCTGATTTTTCACACAAGCTCAAGAAAATGTGGGAGATCTGACAGGGAGAACCTAGATCTCAAAGGTCCCACCAGATTTCTTACACAAATTCTCTTACGTTTTCATACCAGAAATAGCTCCTAAAGATTTTCCTAGTTAATCTAATCCACACTGACCAACCTGGTGTGTATGAAACTTACTTCCAGAAGATCGAGGCAAGCTTGCAACTGGAAGGGTCGGAAACAACACCGGGAGCTGAGGGGAAAGTTTATTTTAAACAGAAAATAAAGTACTGAAAAGTAAATGTTTTCTAATTACTAAATTCCTCACTGACCATCCTCTTGCGAGGAGCTGAGGGGACAAGTTTACTTTCCAACTTGAAAGTACATAAAATAAAATTGCATAAAAGGAAATCTAATCTAACAATTAAAGTATTACTTTCCAAATTGAAATCTAATCTATGTGAAGGTTGTTATTTGTGTTTTATGCTTATTAGATGATGAAAATCAAAGAAATGGAAAACTAGAGCAAAATACACAATCACACCACAAGACACCACCCCCTTGGGGGGAAACGCAAATGGGGCACTGTATAGCCCAGTCTTTTATTGCCTCGGTTACAATGATCTCCTTTAGATGAGATTTGGATCCTTATAATGATGGATCTAATAGGTTTACAAGTTACAAAATGATTTAGGAAGGTATAGGGTGCTTCTGGAAGTCCCAAATGCTCCTAATCCGCCAAATTTTGCCAGAATCTCCCATTGTTTATTCAATGACCTGCACAAAACAGCAAACAAAAGAATACAAAAGATTCCCAAAAACACTTTAAAAGTGTCTTTGGTTATTAGTAGACAAACCCCAAAAATTCTAAGTAAAAATCTATGATAAATGAGCAAAAGGAATTAAGGAAAGCAAGCTAGAAAGCTTGTTTCCTTGGGGTCTTTGACTACTTTTAAAGAGAAGAAAATTCAAAGCACTTAACTTGCTAGATATGAAAGCTAAAGTATAATATCATGTACTTAAACTTAGCATGAAATTATATACATTTAGACACTAGACATTGGTTATACCATGCCAAGGCCTAACCACCAACACATACTCCATCTTTGGAGTCAGTTTTGAGTGAAAAAACTTAGAAATTATTAATTGCCCACAAAGGCAGGCAAGAAATAATTAACAAGTGAAAAAAAACACTCTAGAGTACATGCTCGTGACCAGGTCTTAGGTGGCCAATAGTCTTTTACAACTTTCATGCTTAAGTCATTTATTACAATGCCCTAGAGAGATGGAAATGCGTAAAAAGGTGGTCTAAAAGACCTATTGAATCTGTGAACTCTGACTTCTAAGCATCTGTCTACTCATCTTCAAATCCAACCAGTACAACTCGGTGGATAACATTGGCTCCATATGGGGACGTGTGGTTGATATTTATATTTGAAGGAGACCATGAGAGAATCCAAAATCAAATGACCTGCATCATCGATGCCTCATCAGTAACATATCCATATAAATCCAATAATAAACATGAGTTGCAATCATAATATACATGTAAATATGATACAAAAAGCACTAAATAAATTGTGTACAGAAAATCAAAAGCATAACATACAAAGGAGAAGGGTTAGAGAATATGATATAGAGGATGCCCCCATGGGCATCAAATGACCTCGCTGAAGAACACTTTGAGACATTGGCCGTTGTGTTGACCGCCCATTTAGCACCGGTGGTCAACTCATGTGCCATGAAGAGATGCATCGTCAGATGCTCATGTTGTCGAAGACTTTCGTTCTACAGGGCATGTTTGGCCCCAGCACTTATTTTTGTAATTGGAATTTCCGCACCCCTGCGTGGGTTAATAATGTAATAGGTCTACATGAGTCATGTCTAGGTCAGTTACCTTGGGATCGGTTCACTGGGAGAATTCCTTTCACCGAGGGTTTTTTATCCTCAGGTTATCAGTTGGGATTTTCAGCCTTACTGATTTCCCTTGAGTTTTTCCCTCACACTTTCAATAAGTCCTCCAAAGTGGTGAACGACATTCTAGTGGGCTTATGTTTTGGTAACTATATAGGGAAATCATTGTAAATGACCATGCAAGACATCTTAGAAAGTTTCGCGGAATTCCGTCGAGTATAAGTTAGTTTTTTTTAATTAATTAATTTTTAATTAAATTTCCCTAAGTTTGGAGGTTTAATTATTTAATTAATTAATTAATTTTGAGCAATAATTGTAAAAATTGGATCCTTGGACTTTTGATAGGGGTATTTGTGTTCAAAATAAATGGAATAGCACCCCTACATCCATGGACCAAGTTTCAGCTCAGTCGGACAACTTTAGCCATGGGTTAGTCCACCCGGAGTGTCAGTCAGTCTAAAACATCAATTTTAATTGCTAAAATCCAAACATGGAAAAATGTAAAAATTGTAATAATGAGTTAGATGATGTGAACTGTTGAAATGATGGTTAGAGAGAGACCCCCTAAGCATAACCTTAGCCTCCCAACATTTTTCAACCTATTCTAACCCCTTTCCCACCTTCCACACTCAAAAATCACGCCCCCCTAGGGGGATTGACGTTTTTCCTTGGTGGAGGTTGTTGTGACTTATTTGGGGCCCCCTCTCATGAGTTATGACTTCCTTTATCCCCCACATCACCTCCTAGGGTGATCCCACTCATTTTTTCTCATTAATCCCCCTCCATTCCTTCATTTTCACCCTTTTTTTGCCCCCTCCAAGAGGAGTTACGCCCCCCTCTTCTAGAAACTCCACAAATGATTTTTTTTTAAATTATTTGAGACCTCTCACCTTCCATGGCATCAATCCCAAGGCCTCCCACACCTCTTTTCTTGATCCCAACACCTCCTACATTTTTTTACACCCTAGATCTAGCTTTCAAACCCTAG
>JASDQU010010375.1:23747-35082 GCA_032191745.1 Picea mariana | reverse complement strand
GTTTCTCCTCATTTTAGAAAGAACACAACTCACTCTCTTGTGAGAGATTATCTTTTAGTCTTATCTTGGTATTTTTGGTGTTGGAAGTGAGGCGCAACTCTTCTTGGAGGATCTCTCTTGGCATTTATGGTGTTTCTCTCATGGAAGGTTTGCAACTAGGGTTTGATTATGCATTCTTCATGATATGTAAGTGAATTTTTCATGCAAAACTTCTTAAGTGAATGGTTGTAGGCTTAATTTCTTACATTTGTTATTATTATTGCTATTATATTGCTGAATTTTGAAACCCTAGGTAGCAAGCACACTAGTAGGTCTTTGCTATATGTCCCCATGCTTGAGAAATTGTTTTAGCCATTGATAAAGGAAGATATAGCCTAGCCGTTGCTACACTTATCTCCGTTTTTCTGAGTTAGCATTAAAGTATAGGTTGAAGAGAGGAGACGCCCTAGGCCTAGTTAATTCTACACCTAGGGTTTTAACCTTCTAGGGTTTGAGAAGCCTTGCTCCTGCAACACTTTTCTCCCTTAGATCTGTACTTTGAAGCTAGCCGTTTTGCCAAGAGTATTTAGAGAAGGAGGAAGGAGCATGAGGCCTTGCTTAAGCAACACCGGAATGAGCCTCCTTCCCTTAGGGTTTTGATTCTAGGGCCCTTCCATTGCAACACCATAGAACCTAACCTTCTAGTCTTTAAATTTTAAATCCTCCTGAGATCTTTTGCCCTTACTTTGACCCCATTAACCCTAAGGCACTGATTTTCTTTCCAACGTTGAGCTTGAGGTGTGCAAATTCATCTTTTAAAACTTTAACTTTCAAAACCCTAACTAACCCTAACGCCACTAACTAGGGCTGACGTCATACTTGATGCAGCAACCCTTCTAACTCAACAATTAATGATGATGTCCTGCCTTTATTGAGCTATTGTTGATAGAAAATAATGTTGGCTTGGTCATCTTGTGATAGATATTGATGAATTGGTGATTTTCATTGGCTAATTAATAAAACGTTGACCTCATCTTATCTATTATATTGCTTACTGAATGAAATCAGATAGTCAAGAAGTACTAACCCTTTGAATTATAACCTGCAAATATATATATATATATATATATATATATATATATATATATATTGTGTTATTATTGTCTTGTTCCGGGCAGGTGTTCTCAACAGGGAATTCACTTCTTTATTGGCTGATTAGCCGGATTATCTGATACTGGTGGTAACCTGCGAGGAGGGATAACCTTAACTTTTGACCTTTTTATACTTTGCCTCTTCAAACCCCAGGTTACCGGGGATGTCTCCCCTGGGCTAACCTCCCTAAACAGAAAGAGCCCCCCATCGAGGTGACATTGGGTGGGGAGGTTCCTGTTACTTTTAACCTAAATTACAAACTGCGCGATAACAAGCACATAATTGAGCTAGAAGCAGAGGCTAAACCTGTTATCACCACACCCTATAGGCACCCTAAGAAGTATAAAGACGAGATAGAGAAGGCCATCAAGGAGCTTCTAGACATGGGACACATCAGGTTGAGTTCAAGCCCATTTTCTTCTTCAGTAGTCTTGGTAAAGAAGAAGGATGGAACGATGAGAATGTGCATTGACTTCCGGGCTTTGAATAAAAAGATGATCAAAAACAGGTACCCCATACCCAGGATTGATGAGTTGCTGGATGAGCTGCATGGAGGTATCTATTTCACAAAAATTGACCTTCGTTCGGGCTACCATCAAATCAAGATGAGGGAGGAGGACATCTCAAAAACAACTTTTAGGTGTCACTACGGCCATTACGAATTTTGGTAATGCCCTTTGGGTTAACCAATGCCCCAGCCACATTTTAGTCCTACATGAACCATGTGTTCAACAAATAGCTGAGGAAACACTTGTTGGTATTCTTTGATGACTTGCTCATTTACAGCAAGACCTGGGAGGAACACCTTCGACATGTGGACCAAATCCTGTCAATCATGGAAGAACAGTCACTATACGCCAAGGAATCCAAGTGTGAGTTTGGGATGATAGAGGTGCTCTACTTGGGACACATCATAGGGGCAAAAGGGGTACAGGTACACCAGGAGAAAATAACAGCCATTAGGGAATGGCCTACTCCGAAGACACTCATAGAACTGAGGGGATTCCTAGGCCTATGCACATACTACAAGAAATTTGTCAAAGGGTTCTCTCAACTGTGCGCACCCTTGACTGACCTGACCAAAAAGGGGTCCTTCAAATGGAATGACGGGGTCCAAACCATGATGGAGAGAATGAAAGAATTCATGAGCACCTACCCAGTTCTAGCTCTTCCAGATTTCGGCATACCCTTCACCTTGGAGTGTGATGCCTCGGGGGAAGGTATAGGGGCCGTGTTGATGCAGAATAGGCACCCCCTTGCCTATGAAAGTCGGAAACTCAGGGGTCCTGAGCTACTTTACAGCGTTTACGACAAAGAAATGATGGCTATCATGCATGCACTAGCCAAATTCAGGCAATATTTGGTAGGTGCAAGGTTTGTGGTCAAATCAGACCATAACAGTCTTAAATATCTATTGGAGCAGAAGGATTTGAATGAAAGACAGCAAAAATGGGTAAGCAAAATATAGGCCTACGACTTCGACATTGAATTCGTCAAAGGGAAGAACAACGCAGTAGCCGATGCATTATCTAGGAGGCCATCCATTTTTGCCATGTTCGGTATGTCAGTTGACTGGAAGGATCACTTGATAGTGGAATATGCAAAGGATCAGTTCGCTTGTCAACTGTTGGACGGACAAATACAGGACGACAACTTCAGGGTCATGAAGGACCTCATTTATTACAAAGGCCGAATCTTCTTAGTTCCTGGATCAACTCTCAAAGCTAAGATCCTGCATGCATGTCATAACTCACCCGTAGCAGGACATCAGGGCATCATTAAGACGTATAGGCAAGTGAGAGAGAGGTTTGCATGGAAAGGCCTCAAGGAGGATGTGATTAAGCATGTCAAAGAGTGCACTACATGCCAAGAAAACAAGGATGAGCACACGCACCCTGTAGGATTGTTGCAGCCCCTACCCATTCCAGAGCACAAGTGGGAAAGTATGTCCATGGATTTCATCACCGAGTTGCCCGGAGCACAGGGGAAGGATTGCATTTTCGTGGTGGTAGACAGGTTGACGAAGTTTGCACACTTTTTTTCCATAGCCACAGACTTCAGCCCAACACAGGTGGCTGAATTATTTTTCAGAGAGGTCTTCAGACTACACGGCCTACCCAAGACCATTATCAGTGACAGGGACAGCAGATTCATGAGTACGTTTTGGCAGGAGTTGTTCAGATTAGCGAGTACGGCATTGACTCCTAGTACTAGCTATCACCCTCAGACAGACGGTCAGACTGAAATAGTCAACAAATGGGTGGAAGGCTACCTCAGAAATTACGTAGCAGGACAACAGAAAGCATGGGTCAAATGGTTGCACTTGGGAGAATATTGCTACAACACCACCCATCATGTATCCATAGGCATGACACCATTCAGAGCTTTATATAGCTATGATCCCCTTTCCTTTGTGGAGATTGCCTTTGGGGACAGTAGGGCACCCATGGTGCAGGATTGGGTACAACAGAGCCAGAACATTCTCCAGGAGTTGAAGGATCATTTACAGAGGGCACAGAATCAGTAGAAGGTCCAGACGGACAAACACAGAATGGAGCACACTTTTGAAGTGGGTGACTTGGTTTATTTGAGGCTCCAACCTTATCGGCATGCCTCAATTAAAAGAAGCGGAGCAGAAAAACTACAGCCACGTTTCTTTGGGCCCTACAGGATCAGCAGAAAGATAGGGGCCATGGCTTATGAGTTAGAGCTTCCACCAGGCAGCCGGATACACAATGTCTTCCATGTATCCTGCCTGAAGAAGGCCATCAGTCAACACATCCGCCCCATTGAGATACTACCTCCCATGGACGAAGAAGGTCAGCTAGTGTTGATTCCGGAAGAGATATTGGAAGTTCGAGAAAAGAAGCTCCGGAAGAGAAGCATCAAGGAGTATCTGATCAGGTGGAAAGACTTGCCCATTGAGGATGCCACTTGGGAGAGTGAACAGATGGTACGAGATGCAGGTTTGGAATTGCTTGAGGACAAGCAATTTCAAGCAGGGGAGACTGTAATGTCCCCCACCTCTTAGGGAGGTGATGAGGAGACTCAGTGGCCTGGGCATCCCCACTAGGTCATCGTCTCACACTGAGGGGGGAGGTCAACTAGATTAAAGTTATATTTTTAAGTTGACTTGAGAAAGGGAAAGAATAAAAGGAGGGAAAGATAACTCAACAGAAGAATAGAAGTTAACTTTGGGAGTTAACTTAACTCAACAGAGAATTAGAAGGAAAAGTATAAGTAAGAGGCAAGGGTGCACCTATTGGGCATTCTGGATTTGGCATATTGCTTGTTATTGCTCTTGAGCATTCAGTTTGGGGGTTTTGCTATACAAACCCTTGTGAGCAACTCAGTGGTGAAATATCCACTCACCTTGTTCCACAGCTTGGTCTTGGGGATGAAAGATTCCTCCACACCATTCTATTCTCAACATATCTCTTCCTAGTGCTTCTGAAGATAACAGGGCCGTACTGTTTTGAGGAGTTTCAACAAGGGCGCACCATTCTGAAGAGAAGGGTTCGATCTAGCCAATTAGGAGGAGCGTTGGACATTTCATCAGTTGGGTTTTACTTACAGGTACTCCACCATCATTTTGAGTGCTTTTCCAGAGAGTTATCACCATCAGACATTTAGATTCAGACTGGGACGATTTGGAGGAAAGGAGGACGTCCCACCATTTTGTATTTCTCAGATCTAGAGAGATCCACTTGAGATCTGGGTCTGAAACTTCACCCACAGGGTTCTCTTAGCCCGATCTACATTCCGGGAGAGTTTCAGAGCATTAGGAGGCTTTTCTCATCAGGGCTGAATCACCAAGGGTTTCAGCCATCCAGGAGGGCGCAGCTTCAGCAGAAGATTCAGAGTTTGGAGGGGTTTGCCTTGGACGTTGAGCTTGAGACTTCAGGAGGGTGATCCTATCATCCCGATCTATCATCTGGCCGAGTTTGGACTTGTTTGGAGCCTTCCTTCAGTTGGGCCGATTTATTGAGGGTTTCAACCTTCTAGTGGAGCGTGGCACTTTCCAGCTGAGGGACATTGGCATTCATTTCTGCATGTATTGGTCTTCATATCTTATTCAGCCTTTGGGAGGCTTATTGTATCTGCGGGAGCATTTTGTAGCAGCTCATACTTGTCTTGCATTGGAGCCATTTGAAGATTATTCCAGATCTGCTCATTCTATTGTATCTGATTCCTGATTCTATAATAAAGGTCAGATTTATGCTTATGCTTTATATCTTGAATGTGTTATGGTCTTCATGTGTTAGATGAATCTGTTATAATTGCATTTAATAACTCAATAACACCCGCACATCAACAAATCAGTGGTAGTTAGTGATTCCAAGCAAAAAAAATTGGCTTGGGATCATTACAAATATAATATCTTTTATTGTGGAAAATTCTTGCCCCAAAAGGGCAAGGGTTTCCCTAACTTCTTTTGGTTGTGTGTAGCCACTCTAGCAAGCAAGGCTTGCTGATTTTGCAGGTATATCAGATCTGGTTGAGGGCTTTTGGATGCCCCAAAGAGACACACACAACACTTCAAGACCCCTTTGGGGGATTTGGTAGCTATTCCTCAACCCCCCTTTCATTTTCTAGCTTTATAGTGCACTTTTTCTCCTTTTTTGCTTGATTGTTGAAGCTCATAGTGTAGGAGGAGAAGTGGTACGGCCTCCTCCCACGTGTGAGCTTTGGGATAGGTAGGACGTGGGCTAGACCTACTTTTTCCACTTTTTTTTGAGTCTTTCTTAGCTTGGCCGTGAGGTTTTGAAGGTGAGGGCACCTTCCCAACCTAGGCTGTGGGGTTTGCTTGCTTGTTAGCAGCTTAGATGGTAGCTTAGCTTCTCTATTTTTCTTTTCTTTCATGGTTTGCCCTAATCACTAAGATCTCAAAGAACTTAACCTAATTAAGCAAATCTAATCTAATCACCTACCTAGTTGGGAGAGGAATACCCCAAATAGGTAAGGCTAAGTGTTGATGCTTTATGATATGATGTGATGTGATGTGATGTGATCTAATGGTTCAATGTTTTAAATGCTTATGATCTAGATCTATATCATTATCTTAAGCCTATTGGGCAACACACCTAAATATCTAACTAGATATTGCTTAGTTTCATTTCAAGCTTCCTAGATCTCTTTCTTATGCACATGGTTCAATTCTTAATACTTCATTTATCTTAAGTGCTTAACAAGTAATTGGTTCATTGGTTTATTGTTTATATCTATTGGAAGCCATCTACTTGGGCTTGAATGTTGAATGGTTAAGTAGGCAAACACTTTAAATTTTCTTTTGATCTCTTTAAGGCAAGTTGTTCTTGCCATAGATCTCTTGTTTCATAGCAAACTATTTGTTGTGCATGTGATAGTATCTTTACTCTTTCAGCCATTTCTTTATTTGGTTTACATGTGTTGATATACTCAATTGTTCAAGCTTAAGACAACACACTAATAAAGATAATAACAGTTTCGGCCATATCACTAAATTGCACCTAAAAAGTGCTTTAAAATCTCCTAAACACTCTAATAACCACCTAAAAGTCTACCTAATCAACTTCTATACTTAATAGACTATTTAGGGTACCTTAGACCACCATCTTCACCATCTAAAACGGGGCTTGAGAAAAACAACGGAGGGTAGTGTTAGGGGACTTCCCCGTGGCGCACCAGGTGTGTGTCCTCTTCGGGAAGTACTCTTGTTTTGGGTTGACTGGTTCTGCTAGGGTTGGCCTCGTTGCCATACTATCTTGAGCGTCCAGCAGTTATTTGGCAACAGGAGGAGGAGGCTTTGGTGAAAGCTAATTAAAACTTATAAATCTTAAGAAAAGCCTAACTATTAAACCCTAGACCAAACCTAATAGAATACTTGGGGGGTTTAATAATTAAGAGTGTAGGTCTTCCTCAATAATCTTCATAACAGTTGTGCTTAACTCTTCTAAATCTTTGGAACTTATTGATGAAGTAATGTGTTGATGATGATCTCATATATGTGGTGATATGATTTGATGCTTTAGTCTTTTGTATCCTGCACACATAGAAGATAAACATGGTTAGTTTGCTTTGTGTAATTTGTATCCTAGCATTCTTTATTGTAAGTAATTGTACATGATATTGTTCATTGATTTAATTCATTCTATTGTAAACTTGTAAGTAATTTGTAATCTTTTGTAAAGAAACACCCTTGAACATAGTTGACCCCTTGCCCAATTTCTAGGCACTAGTTTTAGTTGACCTAGGGAAAAGGCTTTCTTTTCATGCTAACCCTTGCATCTTGCATGGTTGCCTTAGCATTTTAGGATTAGAATCCCCTCTAACCTTAACAAATTAAAATTAACTCCTAGAATGAAACTCTAACACATCTAGTAACTAAGGTCTACCCCCTTTGGCTTCCCTAGGAGTAAGCCTAGACGGAAGAGGTTCCGGTCAAAGTGACAGCGTGGGCTGTGAACCTAGGCATTGTGCCTCCAAGGACACACTAAGTGAGTCGGGCTTAGCTCACGTTTGCAAGTGTGTATAAGGACGACAACACGTTGATTGGGAGTGTCAACCTCTCACCATCCAATCTGCTGAGAAAAAATGAGTTCTTGCCATCTATACTCTGAATGATATATGGACTAGTCCATAAACTGTCAAACTTTGGATGATTTACTGGCTTTTCCCTTCTTTTATCCCAAAGAAGGACTGTGTCCCCTTCCTGAAAAACTCTTTGCCATGAAGACTTGTCAAAAGTCTTCTTTACCTTTTCCTGATTCTTTATACTCTGATCCAATGCTTTCCTTCTTCTTTCATCCAAATCAACCAATTGATCAATCCTGCTTTGCTGGAAATTATCATCCAAACCATACCTTTGCACAAACTGATACACTGGAAGCTTCAAATGAACTGGTAAAGTGGCATCAAGACCATAGACAAACTCAAAGGGACTTTTTCCCGTGGAACTCTTTTTGGTGATCTTATCTGCCCATAAAGCAAACTTAATCTTGTTGTCCCATGACCTCTTATTATCCCCCATTGTTTTCTTTAGAATATTCATTAAGTTCTTATTGCTGGATTCAACAAGACCATTTCCTTGGGGATAATAATTTGAAGAGTGGGACAACATAATGCCATACTTGAAACATGTAATGTCCCCACTTTGGGACATCATTATATTACAGAGTGTTATGATGACCAGAGTAGCCAAATGGAGGTTATAGCGAGTACAGGAGCTATTGAGGGGTATTTTGGGGTCCGACTTGCAACTCTCATTTTATTTCATCATATGATCCATTCCGCATAGCTTGGATTTGGTTTCGTTGCATTCCGACGATTTCCATGATTTTGAGTTATTTTGGGCTATAGGTTAATTAAATTCACTAAAGAGGTCATATTGGGCATAATACTTGGAGGGACCTCTTAGTGTAATAGCTCATTGGAATCGGGAGGAACAACACTACAGGATAGGATCATGAAAAGTGACTTTCAGTGGTCAAGGAAGCCACAAGGAGAGATAAGGTACTTTTCAAAGGTAAAATGGCTAATTAATTAATTAAAGTGATTTAATTAATTAATCAATAATTAATAAAGTAAACGTCTCTTTGGAGAGACAAGGTGAGCAGGAAGGATAAAAGAGAGACAAGGGCCTTGTTGACCGCCTCTCCAACACAGGTGGTCAACTCCATGTGCCATGAAGAGATGCATCATCAGATGCAAATTTGTCGAAGACTTTGGTTCTACAGGGCATGTTTGGCCCCAACACTTCTTTTTGTAATTGGAATTTCCACACCCTTCCGTGGGTTAATAATGTAATAGGTCTGCATGAGTCATGTCTAGGTCAGTTACCTTGGGATCGATTCACTGGGAGAGTTCCTTTCACCGAGGGTTTTTTATCCTCAGGATATCAATTGGGCTTTTCAGCCTTATTGATTTCCCTTGATTTTTTCCCTCACACTTGCAATAATTCCTCCAAAGTGGTGAACGACGTTCTAGTGGGTTTATCTTTTGGTAACTATTATAGGGAATCATTGTAAATGACCATGCAAGACATCTTAGAAAGTTTCGCGGAATTCCGTCGAGTCTAAGTCAGTTTTTTTAATTAATTAATTTTTAATTAAATTTCCCTAAGTTTGGAGGTTTAATTATTTAATTAATTGATTATTTTTGAGCAAATATTGTAAAAACTAGGTCCTTGGACTTTTGATAGGGGTATTTGTGCTCAAAAGAAATGGAATAGCACCCCCCACATCCATGGACCAAGTTTCAGCTCAGTCGGAAAACTTTTGCTATGGGTTTGTCCACCCGGAGTGTCAGTCAGTCTAAAACAACAATTTTAATTGCTAAAGTCCAAACATGGCAAAATTGTAAAAATGTAATAATGAGTTAAAAGGGTGTTAAATGATGGATTTAAGTTGGAGAGAGACTCCCTAAACCTAAACCTATCCATCCAACCTTATTTCAACCCTTTAAACACACTTACCCCCTCACCACACTCAAAAGTTACGCCACCCTAGGGGGATTGACGTTTTTCCTTAGAGATTGATGTTGTGACTTGAGTGAGGGCCCCTCTCTTGTGATTTCCTTTCCCTTAACCCTTATATCACCTTCCAAGGTGATCCCACATCTTTTCCCTCATCCCAACACTCCCTTTATTGCCTCATCCCAAGAAGTTGCGCTCTCCAAGAGGAGTTACGCCCCGCTCCACTTGGAAAAATCTAGAAATAATTTTTAAAAATTATTTTAATTCCTTCCACTCCCCTAGCACGAATCCCATAGCCTCCCACTTGCTTTTGTGTGATCCCAACACCTCCCACACCTTTCTAAACCCTAGATCTAGGATTCAAACCCTAGATGGTGCACCCTATCCTAGAGATCTACTCTTATGCTTGGTGGACACTTGGCATTGATCCAAGAGTGGTAGGTTTGCCTCTCCAAGTATAAATATATCCCTCTCCTCACTCCCAACACACCATATCTTGAGCTAAAGTTATGCTACTTGATTTCTCACTCTCTCTCTCTCTTTCATTCTCTTGCTCTTTAGGGTTTTGGAGATAGTTTTCTCCAAGATCCTTCTTCTTGAGTAATAAAGAGAAAACTTTGGAGGATTATTGGAAGAGTTATGCACATGCTTCTTCTTGCCATACACATGAGATAAACTTGTTCTAAGATTTTGTTTGGTGATTGCATCTTTGGAATTAGGTCATTGACCCTTCTCTTATAGCTTTTCTAATCCTAATTCACTGTTGAAACCCTAATTCGCTGTTGACTTCTAATTTTAGCTCATTTGTTCTATTTTTAGCTCATATTGGCTTAAAAGCGCTTTTAACCACTTTTAGCTCAATGCCACTTTCCGAGCATAACACCTTTCACTGGAGTGACCTCTAGTAACCTTGTTTACCCCTTTTCTGGCTCTGGCTATAGTCTAACGGCGCGGTTTAGACCATAAAGCCTCCTCTCTGGAGCTCCTATTTGGAAAGAGAAATTACACATGCAATCCAAGAAAGAGAGAAAGAGGAAGAATTTTTTTGATTTTATGGAGCCTTTTGCTTGAGCCTCAAGAACCCTTAGGCAATGGAGTCCTTCTCTGGTGTGAGGAAGAGGGAGGAAGGTTTTCTGAAGTGCTTTAAGAGAAAGCAAAGGAGCAACCAAGCTCCTTTGAATCTCTAAAATGTTGGTCTTGTTATCCCCCACTTTTAGGGATAACTAGGAGATCATGTCTCGAGGCCCATAGGTCCTAGACATGGAGTACCGAGAGCCAGATCGACTTGGGCATGGCCCATCTTTTCTCCATTTCAACGCCTCCACTTTGTCAGCTACAACATCATTCATCACCTTCGGCTTGGTCCTTTGTCAGAGATGATTCTTGCTCCATGAGGTAATGAGTCCGGGTATCATGGTATGTGTCATTCTGATCCTCAAAATCTTTGAATATGTGCATTTAATTCCTTTTGTTTCTAACAAATGCTTGGATCTTATATTTGTCTAGTTGACCATGTCTGGGGGGATTGAAACGATGCCCTAGTAAGCCTGTGCCTATAGGTTTTGGTTTGCCACTGGGGGGATTTCTAAAAATTCATCGTCCGCTCCTGTCATATTACCACTTTTTCATCTTGCTTCCCACTCATCCATCCCACTACATTTGTCCCGGCATTGGGTTGGCCAATCATTTAAGGGTTGCACCTTACCTTGTGGGAAGAAGGGGCTAAAGGCCCATAAGGTAAAAGCAAGTTGG
>JASDQU010010375.1:8590-23697 GCA_032191745.1 Picea mariana | reverse complement strand
ATTTTAATTGCTAAAGTCCAAACATGGCAAAATTGTAAAAATGTAATAATGAGTTAAAAGGGTGTTAAATGATGGATTAAAGTTGGAGAGAGACTCCCTAAACCTAAACCTACCCATCCAACCTTGTTTCAACCCTTTAAACACACTTACCCCCTCACCACACTCAAAAGTTACGGCCCCCTAGGGGGATTGACGTTTTTCCTTGATAAATTGGTGTTGGGACTTGAGTGAGGGCCCTTCTCATGTGCTTTCCTTTTCTTTACCTCCCACATCACCCTCCAAGGTGATCCCAACACCTTTACCTCATCCCAACACTCCCATCCTTTCCTCATCCCAAGAAGTTGCGCCCTCCAAGAGGAGTTACGCCCCCCTCCACTTGGAAGACTCTAGAAATAATTTTTAAAAATTATTTAAAATACTTCCACTCCCCTAGCACGAATCCCATAGCCTCCCACTTGCTTTTGTGTGATCCCAACACCTCCCACACCTTTCTAAACCCTAGATCTAGGATTCAAACCCTAGATGGTGCGCCCTAGCCTACAGATCTACTCGTATGCTTGGTGATGGACACTTGGCATTGATCCAAGAGAGGTAGGTTTGCCTCTCCAAGTATAAATAGATCCCTCCCCTCACTCTTTCATTCACTATATCTTGAGCTAAGGTTATGCTACTTGATTTTTCACTCTCTCTCTCTCTTTCATTCATCATTTTCATTCTCTAGCTCTTAGGGTTTTGGAGATAGTTTTCTCCAAGATCCTCTTCTTGAGTAATAAAGAGAAAATCTTTGGAGGATTATTGGAAGAGTTATGCACATGCTTTTTCTTGCCATACACRTGAGRCAATGTTGTTCTAATTTTGTTTTGTGATTGCATCCATTGGATCCTAAGGTAAAATGTTATTTGGGTAGATCTAGTAATGCAAATGCTTGTAAATCTATATATCTTGATATGCTAGATAGGATTGAAATGTCATCTTATTAGTGTATGCAACATATTGTCTATTGTATGCCATCACTTTTCAAGGTTTTTGCAGGTTTAATTTCAAGGGTTTCATTGGGAACACCTCAAGCAAGAAGGTTCCTTTGAGACACATACAAACTCCATTCCTTTCTCACTATTATTCTTCTTCTATATTGTTGTTATCTTCCATCAATTTTTCCACTAGCATAGCTTAGTAAGATAGGTCATTTTTAATCAAATATTTCAAAATTTTCTTAAGAAAAATTTTTGCCCTAAAAAGGCAAAAGTTGTTCTTCATTCTTTTGGTTGTGTGCAGCTTCTCCAGAAAGGATACCTTGCTAGTTTTTGCAGGTTCAGATCTGGTTGAGAGGGGTTTTGGCTACCCAAAGGCATCCAAACAACACTCAAAGACCCCCCAAAGGGATTGGTAGCTATTTCTCAACCTCCTCCTTCAATTTCTAAGTATTTTTCCTCATTTCTTCTCCGTCTTGCTTGCTTGTAGTGGCTCATAGTTGTGGGAGAAGGAGTGGTACGGCCTCCTCCCACGTGTGAGCCTTGGGGTAGCTAGGGTTTACTTAGATCTTGTTTTTTGTTCCTTGTTTTTTGCCTTTTTGAGCTAAGACATGGGGGTTTGTGAGATGAAAGGCATCTCCCAAACCCTAGGACGTGGGGATTGAGGTTTTGCTTGGTTTGCTTGTTTGCTTCTTCCATTTGCTTGCCTCTTTCTTGCTTCCTTTTCTTGTTTTTTTTCCTCTCTCTCTTTTCCAAATATTCTTCTAATTTAAGCAAGCTAATTAATTGCCTACCTATTTGGGAGAGGAATACCCCAAAAGGTAAGGTTAGGGTTTCAATATGTGGTTGATGATCTAAGTGATTAATGCCCTAATATTCTAGATCTAGATCTAACACTTAATAAATCTCTAGCTTTAAGCCTATTGGGCATCATAGTCAACTTAACTAGATCTCATGCATGCTTAGTTTACTTCAAGACTTTATCTTTATTTTACATGCTTAGATCTATAATCCTTAATGTTTAGTTGCTTCAATAGGTAGATGGTGCTTTTCTTTCATGCTTGATCTCTAAGGCCATTTGCCACATGTTTGAAGTAGTCTCATTGATAAGTTGATAAGTTGATAAGTAGGCAAACACTTAAATCTTTTTCTTTCTCACACTTAATGCTCATGTCTTAATGCTCTTAATCATAAGATAAGTGTGTTTCTCTTTTCTTTTTGTTGGCAAGTTGTTCTTGCCCTTGCACTTTATTTCTTTACTTTGCAAGCTATCTAATTGTGCAATCAAGTGACTTGCTCTCACATAGCATATATGTGTTAATGCTCTTAATCTCATAAACGTAATCAACACATTTTTAGGCTGAAGTGAGTTTCGGCCAAGTCACTAAATCACCTCTTAAAAGTGTCATAGAACTCTTAAAACACTCTAAAACACTCCTAAGAGTCTACCTAATTCGTATAATAACTTAATAGACTCTTTAGGGTACCTTAGGCCACCATCTTCACCATCTAAAACGGGGATTGAGGGGCAACGGAAGGTGATTAGGCCGGGGACGGTCTCGTGGCGCGAAGCGTCCTTTCTGTAAGAACTCAATCTTTCGAGCTGACCTGCGAAGCTAGGGTGGCAACACTTATTGAGCATCCAGCATTCATTTGGCAATAGGGGGAGGAGGCTTTGGTGAAGTAATTTGTAAGGGTAACTAAAATCTTTCAACCTTAAGAAACCCTTAACTCATTAAACAATTAAAACTTGGACTAAAATCTCTAAATACTTAGTGGGTTTAATAACTAAGAGTGGGTCTTCTTCATCTTCACAACACTTGTGCTTAAAACTCATAAATCTTCTTTGTTGATGTATTGATGATGTATTGATGATGATCTCATAAATATAATATGATGCTTTGATCTTTTTGTATCCTGCACACATAATAAGTAAAGTGGTTAGCTTGTTTGTTGTATTCTAGCATTTTCTTTACTTGTAAATCTTGTACCGAATATTTGATTCAAGTATTCTTTTGTAAGTAATATTGTAATCATACTTGTAAAGAAACCCCCTATAACTTTAGTTGACCCCTTGCCCAATCTTAGGCACTAGTCTTAGTTGCCTCAGGAAAAGGTCTTGCTTAAACATACTAACCCTTGCATCTTGCGTTGTTGCTTGTGCATCTTAGGATTAGAATCCCCCCAAGCCTTAACAAATTAAAACTAACTCCTAGAACTTAACTATAAAACTAATCTCGAAACTAGGGACTACCCCCCTTGGCTTCCCTAGAAGTGAGCCTAGACGGAAGAGGTTCAAGTCAAAGTGACAGCATGGGCTTTGAACCTAGGCATTGTGCCTCCAAGCACACACTAAGTGAGTCAAACTTAGGACGGCAACACATCCCATTGGCCTGGTTCTGAAGCAACAGTGGGTCTTGCTCCACGAGGTAATGAGTCTGGATATCATGGTATGTGTCACTATGATTCTCAAAACATTTGAATATGTGCATTTAATTCTCTTTTGCTTCATGACATTTTCTTGGACTTTATGCCTTTTGACTTGTCCATACCTGGGGGGGATGACAAAATGCCCTAGCAAGTTGGTTCCCTTAGGAGTGAGTTGCCACTGGGTGGGTTTATGAAAGGTCATCGTCCATTCCTTCCATACTTATCACTTTTCATCATCTTCCCTCTCATCTATCCCCTACATTAGTTCGGGCATTGGGTTTTCCAAGCTAGTAAGAGTTGTACCTTACCTTGTGGGAAGAAGGGGCTAAAGGCCCAGAGGGTAAAAGTAGTTGGCAAAAATTAAAAGCCAAAGATCAAACCTTCAGATGCTTCACCCAAGGGTCCTCGAGAAAGCAATAAAAGACTTCTCAGTAAGAAAAATGAGGGACCCATAAAATAAAATAAACTCAAGACCTAGTTGGAGGATACGGGGTCTCATCACGAGCCAGCCTATTAGGTTTATGGGCATGTAGCGGTATGACACTATTATTCATCTGGTCACCAGGCCAGGGTAGTGGCTCTCGGTAGCATATCCAAGAGAAAGTGGGTCTCACCACAAGCCAGCCTTCTCATCTCCGTGAAATGCTTGTGGGTAACGTTGTCACCACTGGTCACCACACCAGGGCAGTGTCCCCCAGCAATTCTCTTGAAAGAAAAAGCAATAAGATAAAGGTAAAAAGGCATTGAACGGGCTAGGAAACAATTGCATCCATGACAAGGTGCAGCGCACCCTCTTCAGAGGCACCCATAGGTAAGACCTACATTTCCCTGTCATCACTGCACCCCTTGCCCAAACATCCCCCACACCATCTCATCCACTTACATGACCTAGAGTGGTCTTCACCTAGAAACATCCCACACCTAAGGAGAATTAGTCCAATAGGACGTCCTGGAACCCTCTCCAAACCTAACTTGTAGAATAGCATAACATCTTTGAGCACTTGTCTGGGAAAAAGGGGGTTTTATGCACATGTTTGGGTAACTTGATTATTAGATGTGACTGGCACTGCTATGATCCCTGTGACTTATGAGCCCATGGAGAGCGTACTTGTTGCTGCTGCAGGGCCACACCCGACGGACAAGTACATATGGGGAGATGATTAGTTCGGACCTCCATAGGGCTAAAATCCCACCAGATGGATGTTGAGACCCCAACCAGGGGCAGACACATATCAAAGGCTTACACCGGAGAGAGAGGAGGACATTCCACCAAAGACACCTTGGCAGGCCTGGACCCAGGGGGGTCTTGCCTTTCCCCATGAACATTGGCCTTGGGAGGCCCATGACATCATCCCAGTGACCCTTCACGTCACCCAGCATCAGATGGACATGATGGAGGCAGTTGTGTACCAAGTGGCACGTGTGGCATCATCTGAAGGCCTTGGAAGTCCTAATTGTTTTCTCCTAGAGGACAACATCTCACTTAGGAGGCCCAACGTCACCCTAGAAGGGCATGACATCACCCCTTTTTCACATTTTAGGGTTTAATTTGACAAATTTATGTAAAAAACTAGATTTTTTATGTAACTGGCCATGTCGGCATTTTCTGACCTAATTTGTAATTAAAGGTCATGTGAATTGTATAAATAAGGGAAAATCCCTTGTATTTTTAGGATCATTCTTTCACTCACACAAGTGAGGTCTGAAATTCGACCTCTTTAAGACTCATTGGCTGAAATTAAGTGGTGCGCAACTCTTGGAGGAGGTTTCTCTTGGTGTATTTTGGCATTTTCTTGGTGGAAAGTCTTCAACTAGGGCATATTGCTAGATTATTCTTGGTGAATGTAAATGAAAATCTGCAATTCTTCTTTCTTTGAATGGTTATAGTATCTTTTACATTGCATTTACTAAGATTATGAAATTGCTAGTGTAAAACCCTAGGAGATTAAGCACATGTTATTGTCCTTATCTCAATAGCTATCCACCTATTAGATTGTGCTAGAAGACATATCCATTGAAGCATGTGCTAGAGCCCTACCTTTGTAGCACTCTAACATCATTGCTTCATCAAGCCTTTATTTATCTCAAGCTTGAGCTAAAGAAGAAGGAAAACCACTAGGGCCTAGGGTTACCTACTTCCTAGTAGTCATTTTCCTTCTAGGGTTTGGTGATTGAGGCCTTGGGTTACCATCACCTCAACCATTCTCCCTCTTGTCTTTAGTTCACACATTATCATTTGTTTCCTTCAAGATTGCCGCTGCAAAAAAGTGACTCCATTAGCCCTAAAGACATTGGTTTATACCTTGTACTTGATTGATTGATGAAAACAACCCTTAAAGCATATACCTCAAGCTCTTTCCTAACTATTACTAACCTTAGATTAGACTAATTCACTAGCATTCTTGTTGCTGTTACAAAAGTAAGCCACAGCCATATATTACAGTTGTAAAAGCTCCTAAAAGCAAGTGTTCAAGTTGATTTCTATGTTGCTTTCTTAGCTTCTGACAAGTGCTAGCATATTGCTAATTCTAGGTTACCATTTTGGGTCATTTTGAAGCTTGTTTGAGGCATAAATTATGAAGCTATCAATATATATACATTGTTGTTATAATTTTCTGTTTGCTTCATCTTATATCAACTTATTGTTTATATTGAAAGTCCAAAGTTTTCAAAGCACTAATATCAATTGTTACTTGCAAAATAGTGTTTCTCTTGTTGTCTTGTTCTGGGCAAGTACACTTAAGCATATCTTTGCTTCATATTATTAAACCTTAGAGACTTTTTGATCAGTGACTTGTGAGAGGGGAAGAACTTTTCTTGACACCATTATCTTTGCCTTCTCAAACCCCAGTTCATCAAGGACGTCTCCCCTGGGCTTTCAACCCTAAATAGAAAGAGGTGTCTTATTAAGGTGACAGTGATAGGACAACCTCCTGTTACGCCAATTCATTGGACACTTGCCTTTGGCTTTTGGGCAAGTACAAATTGCACGATAACAAGTCCCATGTACTGTACACTTATATGGGAGCAAGGGGGAGGGGTGGGGGGTTGTAAGGGGCTTCGGGGGCGTAGCTGTCAATTTTCACATGCAACCTTATGTGACTAATTTTCAAATCTGAAAATTAATTCCTAGTGGGATAACAGTAAACCCTAGTTGTTATCACTAAACAATTTTACACTGAAAATATATATGCAGCGAAAACAACAAAATCAGATATGAATCATCAACACATATGAGACACAAATTTTATGTTCTGTAACTTTGTTAATTTCAGAAATTTTGAGCGCAATACCAGCCCTCCCAGTCAATACAATTTCACCAAAATCTGAGGACACATCAAACAACAAAAACAAATCAGCAAAACCAAACTCAGCAAAATACCTAGAAACCTCCTCTTCCTGCAAATCTGCTCAGTTGCCACCTGTACACTTGTTGACGTCAGTCGTACGACTGTTGACGTCAGCAATACGGACCTGTTGTACATGCCTGAGAAATATCTCACACGTGCGTCCTATAATCCTCACACGTGCGGATGAAATCCCTCACACGTGCAGCAATTGTACGGTTGTTTCTCTTCACACATGCGGTTGTATGACTTCCTCACACGTGCGGCCTGCAGCTCCTCTCTCTCACACACGTGTGCCCTCTCTCAGCTAAAGAAGAAGCCTTCCTTGGCTAGGACAGAAACAAAAAAATCCTCCTCAAACCCTAGGCCAGATTTGCCACAATTACAGAAATTCCCTTGCTGAAATTTCCAAGCTCCTAGCACAAGTGCACCTCACTTATGCTAACTTCATTATTGCACAATGAGATTTGTCACAATCTCTCCTCTCCTTTTATAGGAGTCCAATGAGTGAGTTTAGGCACCCCTTCGAAACTCGACAATTAATTAGAATATTTTAATCCTCTTTGTGGGTGTGACACCCCATCACAAGCCCACAAAGCCCATCATCTTTCCCATGACTCTGTAGCCTCATTATAAGGCCGATTTCACTAAAATGAAAGGCTAGTTTGGCGCCAACAAAGATTCTCACATGCATGACACCATGGCCTCTTGTGGGAATACCTCCCGAAGCTACAATATCATCAACACTCCCTCTTAGCGAGGGAAGTATCCCATCCACCATCATCTGGATGTACTTCTGTTTCCCATACTGGAAGTAGCTCTCTCTCTCTCATACTGGATCTAGCACAATTGCACTCCAATCCTCCTAATTGGCTTCTCCCTCAGTCACTGAAGCAAATCCTTTTGTCCAATCTGCCTCATTGGCTCCTCTCTCTATGGCTGAAGCAAATCCTACTCTCTAGTCTTCCTGACAGAATGCCTCCTCTATCACTGTAGTAAAATCTATTGAAACAAATGGATCCTCCATAGAGGTCTTACATGCCCTAGAAGCCTCCTGCCTCTGAACCTCCTATCTAGCCTCCTCAACCCATGAAAACTTCTTTGAAGACTTCTTTCTTCCACCTTACCAGGATGTAGACTCCCTCTGAGCCTGTTGACTCCCCCTGAAGTCCAACTGTCTCTAAATTGTCCTAGGAGGTTGCTCCTCCCTACTGAATCCTGAGGGTTGACTCCCTCTAAACTCTGGCTCCCTCTGAGCCTGTACTACTAGTGGGGCCACCTGCTTCACCATTGGTGGAGCTATCTGCTCCCTCTATACATGTGTTGTTGGTGGGGCTACCTACCTCACCACTGGTGGAGCCACCTGCTCGTTCTCATCTGTCTCTCTACTATTGTTGGCCACAACTTTCATAGGCTAGTGTTACAGAATCTTTGCCCTATGGACAAGTGAAATCCCCCTTGGATATCTAGACCCTATTGTCCAAGACAGAAAAACAAACAAATGGACACTAACATTCCTCTAGATCTATTCATTATGTCTATAGGCAGAGAAGATAGAAGAAAGAAGTGTGACTTACTCCTTTCCGACAGTTCTCGTTGATCTTCAATCTTTGGTCTTGTTGTCCAAGCTTCTATCACGATGAAGAAAATCTGCGAGGAACAGAACAACACCTTCTACTCCTACAATATATCATTAGACAAGAGTTGTAACATCCCCATTATAATCCTCAGTTTAATTAATGCTTATGTAGATATAATGTGTGCTAGAGCCAAAGCGATGTAATATGTGAATTGCATCTCTATGTTTTAATAATAAAACGTGATGCCAACTGCTAAGGGGACATGGACAAGAGATGGGGGCTGAATTAATCCACAAGAGGGGGAAGTGTCTAGGATAATGGCCAAGAGGGGTCAAAGGGGGAAAATACCCATGTATATTAATTTAACCCATTTTCTTAAACTTGCTAATTGTATATGAACTTTCCAATTTATGATTGAGTGTTCCCAAAGCCAATCATTGAATACATGTAAGAGGGTGGTTGTGAGTGGTCCAAGAGGTGTGAGAGCCTGTATCGGAGGGAGCCAAGTCATCAAGTGGCCCAACGCTCTGCATCACACGTCCTATGTCTTGTATAAAGTGCACAACATCCCAGGTGAAATCACAGATACATCCTCCAAAGACCATGTCAAATGCACCCAAGTCGGTCAAAACCATGGAATCAAGTAAAACCAACAATCACAAGGGGCAATAGTCCTTAGAATCGTACAAAGTAAGACATATATTAATACAAAAGCCAAATGAACAACTCCCATTGGGTATTCCCTTCAAACTTGACATTAGCTCAAGACTTTATGCGATTTGGCAAGTTCAGGTATGGGAGGACCATCAAAAGACCCTATTAGGTGTGCCAGTACCCAAGTAGAGAGATATTTCCCGGAACGACCCATTAGAGATATTTAATGAATGTAAGGTGGTCATGGGGTTTACTTCTGGGTATGGGATCATTAACATGCAAGACAATGTATGGGCTCACCTCCATGAGTGCCTTTGTAGAGGGTGCACTTGGCGCTTGAGTTACCCCTTCCTCAACACTTTTGCATTCCAAACCCCTTAATTTCCTTTTTCTTAATTTATTTGATTTGCAAGTCCTCTTAAAAAGGTTTCAATCATTTATTAACACTTCCTTTTCCTTTTGTCTAGGATATATTCAAGTCCTTTTTTATTGATAATGTGTTTATTCGCATTAGGACTAGGGGCAATCGCCATTAATGAGGGGGTAGAGCTCAAGTATGGACCATGGCTTTTGAATGTCCTCATTATCCCATTTCTTTCCTTGTTATTGGACAACTGCAATCTACCATTGGGCCTTTAGCCCCTTCTTCTCATAAGAGAATGAGGTACATGCTTTTTGGTGTACATGTAACCACATTACCAAAAGGTGGGAGAATGGAAGGATCAAGGATGAAAAAATGGTAAGTATGATCAAGAATGGTATGCTACCCTTTTCAAGGAACCACCAATAGTACCCCTTTCCCAAGGAGTGACAACACAGGGCTAGGATGCCAAGGATGGCTGCCAAGGTGAAACAAGACAAAAAACACAACTTTTATGCTTATGATTCATTATCCAACTTCGACCTATGATCATTACTCAAATGCCCAATGTATTGAATATGACACTTTATATGACACAAGGACTAATGTACCTCATAATGTGCTGGAACACCATCTCCCAATAAGCCTTGCTGATTGAGTGTGATGAGCCATGATGTTGAAGGAAGAGGCATATGTGGGGGCCTGCTGGGCTACTCTCTGTGGACATGCTGATGATCATCAGCATCGGGATCATTGGCTCCATTGCAGGCCATGAGACATGATCTCTAGTTACCCCTAGGTGGGAGGGGGTAACAGTGACAATGGGTAGCTCGTCTAAGTCGCCCTTGGGGTCTCACAACTTGTGTTCAGGGACTTTTACAACAAGTGAGAACATAAGAGGCAACAGAACCTATGATAAATCTATTCCAAGGTTGATTTCCAGTTGACAAGGGCAGATTGATATGACAGCTCTATAAGCTTTAATTTAGATGTTTTAAATAATAAATTTCTAAGACTTTAGACAGATCTGGAATATGAGATAAAGGCTGTGAATTTCCAGATCTATTCGGCAAGATGAAAGTCTGTTTACACACTTATATAAATCTATTTTACAATATTTTCTGAAGCTGAAACATACACATTCATATGACAAATTTCAGTCTAGCTGTTGATGCAAAAATAATGTATTGCTAGACTGTTAGGGACAGATCTGTAAAATAATAAATTAGAATAGTTTCCAGATCTGCGAGTGCCAAAATAACGAGTCGTTTAGGAGGTTTTAATGGTGGATGAAGGTGATACTAGTGCCTATTAAATGTAGTGGGTAAATGGAGTCTAAGAATGGCTTGTGGGAGGCAGTCCTATTAAGGAAATAAGGAAAGATAGGGCTGCAGATTACAAGCTATATCGATCCCTTACTTGCTGTCCTAACTTCAGAAAACTCTCAAATGAGATTGCTAGAATAGACAAACTCAATGGCTATGGGGTTTGTGTTTATCATGCAAGGATTATGAATGCATAAGACCAAGCATTGAGAGACATACATTAATATAAACCATTCCAATGACAAACACAAGTAAATAGGAGTGACATTACTGGATTTATTGCCTCATAACCATCATCCAAGAAGAGATCATCAACAAGAGCAGCAGTAAAGATGTAGAAAATTCATCATCCACTAGGGTGCATTGCTAACCATTAAACAGCTCCAAAAGAAAGACAGAAGAAAAAGCATCAAGAGTTCTTTAGTCAATCCTTCAACGACCATTATAAATGGAGGAGCCTTGCTTTACAGAGTTCTAGGCTCAAAACTTCCAAGTCAAACAAATAGTAATATACGAGTGGCTATACCACATGTACAAATCTCAACACATGAGAGCTCATGAAGGCAAGGCGCACCCCAAAAATCAGCAAGAAGACCAAGTAAAAGCTTTAACCATCTCCCTAAACTTCTCCAAGAGAGAGTGCTCCTCAAGAATATGTCAATAAATGTGCAAAGTAACCTCCTCAAAATAGCATATGAGTTCTCCAAGGTGGATGCCCCATCAAAATAAGCATATAACAATCCATGAAGTGGTTTCCAAGGAGTAACCACTCCTAAAAATAGATGCTAACAGTTATATCTATGTGTGGAGAGTCAAAGCCATCAATAACACCATAGATGCTCGTGCAAGTAACCAACTAATACCATAGACAAAGGGGGTGGCCCCATCAACCAAGCTAATGTATCAATAAAATATATAGGAAGCCTCAACATATGTGCCATGAGGTGAGCACTCCACTTAATCAAGGCTCAACCAACAAGAAAAACACCTCCAAACGTGGAAATATACCAAATAGCCCAAGCGCTCCATGGGAAAGCTTCTAATGATACCAAAAGAATGTCAAACTAGCCGTTGGAAAGCTAGCAACACCACAATATGCCACGAGTGGGGTGCTCCATGAGAATGAGAATAAGTGGTCAAAGTCATAATAAATAGATGTATACACAAAAAATCCACCAATATGCTAGTGCATTTAGACAATAGGCCTCCCTCTAGTCAAATATGGGTCTAAACACCATTTAATTATGGCAATCAACCTCCAAATGTGTGCATAAGATGAGAGGCCTTCCTAGGATCGCCAAATATGATACCACGACATGAAATAAGTGCAAAATATAGCAAGAGGGACTAGAGCGTTGTTAAACCATGGATTTTCACCCTTGAAAATCATGGTCATTTGGCCAGCATTCAAAGATTTTCCCAAAGACAGTTGTGTTTTCATAGCCAGGGTTGTTTCCCACCAGGTATAAGTACAGGATTGGTCAGGTAGGTTCTTTATTTTAGAGACAGGAGTTTTCACAACATTTCATGAATAGAGAGAGATGTATATCTTTAGTATGTTCCCTATTTTTTAGGAGACGGAGATTAGATGCTTGCATGGTGATATTGATTATACAGTTTGGGTCCTTGCAAGATTTTGGATCCAGTAAGCCTTTTTCAAGCGACATGCATGCAACTTTTTATTTTTTGCAGCTGGAGATCCATGGTTCAAATGATGATTCCGAGCATATATCTGAGTTCCTTGCAGAAAATCGAATCCGATGAGCTTATTTCGAGCAGCATGCAAGGAATCACTATTTTTAGCAAGTGGAGTTCCAAGCCTTACATGTTGATTTTGATTGCATATTTGGAATCCTCACGAAAAATTTGAATCCGATGATGTAGTGTCCCCACTTTGAGACATCATTATATTACAGAGTGTTATGATGACCAAAGTAGCCAGATGGAGGTTATAGCAAGTACAGGAGCTATTGAGGGGTTTTTTGGGGTACAATTTGCATCACTCATCTTATTTTATCATCATGATCCATTCCGCATAGCTTGGATTTGGTTTCATTGCATTCCGACGATTTCCGTGATTTTGGGTTATATATTAATTAAAATCACTAAGGAGGTCATATTGAGCATAATACTTGGAGGAATCTCTTAGTGTAATAGCTCATCGGAATCTAGAGGAATAGCACTACAGGATAGGATGATGATAAGTGACTTTCAGTGGCCAGAGAAGCCCCAAGGAGAGATAAACCACTTTTAAGAGGTAAAATGGATAATTAATTAATTAAACTGATTTAATTAATTAATTAATAATTAAATAAAGTAAAAGTCTCTTGGAGAGACAAGGTGAGCATGAAGGATAAAAGAGAGATAGGGGCCTCTATTCTCTCATTATGTTGTTTATCAGTTGATATCTGGCTTCTTGCTAGTGAGCCCATGCACTTGGGGGTTTTAAGGGTTTTGACTTAACAAACCCTAGAGATCAACTCAGTGGTGAAAGATCCCACCCAACCTGGTCCAAGCTTGGTCACGGAGGTGAAAGATTCCTCCCTCACCATTATACATCAGTCCTCTCTCAGTTACAGGTGGATTCTACTACAATTACAGATTCAGAGAGAGGTAGGGCACAGTTTCAGGGGGTTTCAAGCAGGAGGATGCACCATCTTGAGGAGAAGAGTTTGTTCCAAGCATAGGAGAAGGATTATGAGAAAACGAACTTCGAGGTATTATTTATGTGGCCTAGGGCGCATTTTCTAGCCTTTTCCAGAGGAGGTTTCTCTGCTATATTATTTATTGGAGCTCAGCACAGGTTCAGAGAGATGGGCGCACTACATATTGAGGATTCAGTGTTTGGTGGGCAGTTCTTCATTATTTAGCCTAAGACTTTTCCAGGGGGTTTTCCTTGGCACGATCTACAGTTTGGCACCTTTTTCAGGGGATTGGGAAGCTATATTCTTGGAGATTGAATTATTGGCTTGATTCAGCTAGGAGGGCACATCTGTTATTGGAGACACTATGGTTTGGGGGTCTTCCAGTTGATCTATTGCTCTGAGACTTCTCATACCTTCTTGCCATCATCAGATCTACCTTCTCATGGAGTTTTCCAGTGCTTTGAGGCCATCAGAGAGGCGGCCATACTTCCCTTGATCTATTCCAGCCAGGACTTGCGCATTGTGAGAGAGAGGGCATCACATATAGCAAAGGGTATCCATTGGATTGCAGTGTTACTTGGTCTTCAGCTCGGAGAGGCTTTGGGAAGCCTGGATCTTCGTCTATCTTGTATCTTGGAGGCTATATCAGCCATACACTCTATGTATTCCAGATCTGTCCCATTTTGTATGAGGTTAGCTATTATTATTAATAAAATCAGATCTGAGGTATTTGTGCTATCTATTTGAGTTGTTTCTACTGGATCTTGTTGAGTACATGTTGTTGGATGCATTGCTATCTTTACTTGTTGCAAACACATAAAGAACCATCATTATAAACCCTAGCGCAACCTAAAACATCAAAATATGCAAAGTGTTTAATGAAATGCCACAACCAGAAAACACATAAAAATCAATAAAAACGCAATGTTCCTGGCATCTTGGCTTGGGAACATTACAGATGAGTATGATATCATCTATGTTACCAGGAAACGGATACGGATCTGGATCCAGATACGGATACGGATTCGCCAGATTTTTGAAAAGCCAGGATCCGAATACGGCTGGAAAACGCCACATACAAAAAATATAATAATATTTTAAAAAAATTTAAAAATATATTCAAAGTTAAGAATCATAACCATTCATGAATCACAACATTAGAATTGAGATCATTAGATAATTTGTAATTGTGTAGACTGAAATCATGATGCATCATCTCATATAAAAAGGGTAATAATAAATACAAAATTGAGTGTCTCATCACAAACACTCTACTAGTATGATAGTGTACAATAGGTCCAACTACATATCCTGAAATGGCTCTACATCCTCATCATCTACATATTGCAACTCTACATCATGAATACACGAGGGGTGTCCAAGAATGTTGGAAGTTGTAGCAGAAGTCTGCACTGGTGGTTGGACATCCTCAAGTAGGTTGAGGTGAGTCATGGCATTAAGTGTCATGTTTAAGTCAGAAGATCTCTGGTTCCACATCCCACATTCTGCTTGGGCCCTTCTTATACTCTGGACTGGAATGTGATAGAAGGCAGAGATTGCAATGAACATACACAAGATCCTCATCCTTCCCTGCTCCTAGTTTGTTTCTCTTCCAACCTCTGCCTTCTATTCCTCCAATTCCTCTCAGCTGATGAGGAACTGGCTATTGAATTTTAAGATGCTTAGCTCATGCACATGTAGTTTATTTCATTTAGCATGTACTTGAACCATAAGCAATGAAGCTATACCATACACAAGTGTTGCAATAACCAAGATTACAAGAAGAATAACCAT
>JASDQU010010374.1:54670-74363 GCA_032191745.1 Picea mariana | reverse complement strand
ATATGAGTAAAATTTTGGGTTACCCTCGATGAATGCCTCCAAGATATGAAAAATGGCTCCCTAAATTCACAAGTAGTGATGAAGAGAATGCTCAGATCCATATACGTAACTTTTATGCTTTCTTTCAACTCCACCCTATCAGTGATGACGTTGAAGACCTAACAATGAAACTTTTCTCCACTACTCTTCATGATGATGCCAGGAGATGGTATGATGGCCTCCCTAATGCTAGTTTTACATCCATGGATCAATTAGAAGAGGCTTTCCTCGAGAAATGGGATCCTTCAGTTTTTATAAACACGCTTAATCGAATAAATAAGAATGAGAATGAAATTGTTAGGGAATTTCATGATAGATTTAAGAAGCTAATACAACAGATCCCGACAAGCTATCACCTGTCAAACAACTTTATTCTCTTTCTTTACACCAAAGACTTTACAGGACAAATAGGTTTCCCTATCAAAGATAAAGCTCCTAGAACAATCCAAGAATTTAATGACATGGCCATAGAAATCAAAGCCATGTCTCCTCATCCAAAGAAGAACAATCCTTTGTTCCAGAAGTCAAGATTGGACAGCCCAAAGGTACCCCATGAACTCCCAAGAGAACACTTTCCCTTGAGGCCTCTATTAAGGAAACCCCGAAAGGTTTGGAAAACGACATCAATCAACAGGAGGTTGAGGAGAAGGATATTGATAAGGGTTACCAATCCCATGGGTAGGAAGAAGAAATTACTCATGCTTCTAGCAAGGATAATGAGGACCTGGTTGAAGAGCGAGATCCTGGAGATATTAAACATGATGATGAAGTATTAATCTGTGCTCCTCCCTCAAATGAAGCCATCCCAAATCATTTTCCTCCTGCACAAGAAGAAGAGGATGAGGTTAGTCACTTTCCTTTTCATGTTCTTGATGATACCTTATTCTATAATTCAGAAGGTCAAGAAGAAAGGGAACCCTTGGGCGAGCCAAATCCTCCATATTATGAAGCTAAATATGTAAGGGAAAATCATGAGGACGAGGCACTAATGTTTGTTCTCCCATTTGATGAAGTCATCGAAGCTATTGACGCTCCTGCACAACAAGAAGTGAAAATGATACGTTATCCCCCTTTCCAAGACTCTGATGATGTTTTATTTTATAATTTGGAAAGTGAAGAAGTATTAGAGGAGACCTTGGATGCACTAAATCCTTCATGTAATGACAAAGGTAGTGACCTAGTTTATAATATTGATGAGTTCATACATGTTGGAATACGTAAGTGGGATTTGATTGGTTCTGATGAGGATCCCATTTATGATATGGAAGGATATATTTGAATGTTTCCTTTACAAAAATCATATGAGGTTCCTAATAATTTTTATGTTTAGCAACAAGATGAATATAATTACAGAAGTTTTTCAAGCACCCAAGGATGACCCAGTGAAATGTTCTCCTAATGATTTTTGGTCATACCTTGAGGATTTTGATGAGTATTCCTTTGAGCACTTGGATTTATTCCATGAAGAACATTATCAACCACTGTTGTACTCATATCTCGATAAGAGTAAGGACATTGCTTGCATGAAGCAGGGTACTTATGACAAGATTTTCCAACCTCCTTCAATTACTTTATCTCTCTATGTCACTAAGAACGCAGTTGGAAAACATGTCCCTTTTCTTGATTTTTCTCTGGGGAAAATCCTTCTTTTAGAATTCAAGGGTAGGTTGAATACCTTAAGAAGAATTTTATTATATCACTCTTTCATATTTCCCTTAGAAATTTTCTAATCATTCTCTAGGTTCTTACTAGTCCTTTCCCAGACTTCAAGATGTGATGACATCCAAGGTAGCCAACCTTCAGACTCTTTGAGCCAGTCTTATGAGCCTTTGATTTTTCATGATCCCTTTATGATATGGATTCAGCACTTTCCTAGAAGTGTGACTTGGCACAATTTTTTCCCTCCCTCTTGCCTCCATGAGCTAGACTCTATGATTCCCGATGGTATGATGTGTATTCTAAATCATGTTATTTTTGTGCTTAACTTGTCATTGTTTTGGTTTATGATGAAGCACAGAGGAAGGTATTATGAGATATTGCTAGGATGGTTTCATTGGTTATTTGACTACACCTAACATTCAACCAATAGGTAAGTAGAGGTAAGTTAGGCATTTGCATCCATTGTACATACCATCTGCATATCATGCTAGTATAATGTATTTTAATTTTCATACTTTCATTTCTTCATTATGTATATATGCATGTTTGTATTCATTTTATTATATCATATATGAGTGAGGGGTGATACCACCCTGAGGATTACTGACATTGTTTTTTAAATCTAGCAGATGCAGGTCATGCCAGAGATGTTGAGGTTCTCGTGCGCTCTACGGTGAGCACATGTCCCTGAGTTGGAGCCATATTTTATCCCCTATTCTAGGGATAACTAAGGATAGCATGTCTCTAGGCCCACAGGCCCCAGACATGGAGTGTCGAGATCCGGATGACTTGAGAACAACCCCAGAGGGCCCCTCTTTTCTTCAGTACATCCCATCTATCAATAGAAGCAATGTCCATCCCACCAGCCTGGTCATGAAGCAACAATAAGTCTTGCTCCATGAGGTAATGAGTCTGGGTATCATGGTATGTGTCACTCTGATTATTGAATCACTTAAGTATGTTTCATTGAATTCTCCTTCATTTCATAACGTTTTCTTGGAAATTATGCTCTTTAATTTGTTCATACCGGGGAGGGTGACATGATGCCCTAGTAAGTTGATCTCCCTTTAGGATGGTTTACCACTGGGTGAGTCTGTAAAAGGTCTTTGTCCATTCTGTTGGAACATATATAAATCCTAAACCTTGAGCTTTACTTTCTTGAACTTCATCTTTTTTAAATAATGACTCAGAAGTTAGCTTTCGAATGTTTAAATCAAATTTACTTCTAGTCATAAGGCACGCGTGATATCTGTCATTAATAAAGTTCCCTTGTTGATCGAATGATCCCCTTTTTTCTCAAGTTTTGGAGCCGCCTAATTGTTAAAGATTCAAATCAATAAAGGTCACTTTGGAGCTTCGCACTTTGGGCATTTCTCTAGGTATTAACGTTTAAAGTCTCGATACCTGAAAAGTGTTTGTGATCATTGTTCATAAAACTTTAAAGGACCCTAGTCATAGTACACATGTACCTTTTGAGTGTCCCCTAGTTTGACACGTCATCCATTTCTGACCTTTTCAGCTGAATATTCATACAATTCTAAGTGACACATGGCACCCCTGGTCTCGACATGTCATCTAAAATGACTTCATATTCAACACGTCACTACGGGTAATGGCCTTTTAGAAATATAATAAAGAGATAACTTGCAAATCCACGAAGAAACAAAATGCTGAAATATTAAATCTTAATTAAGTTAAGTTAATCTTGATTAAAAGATAGTTAACAACTTCGCACTTCAGAGTTCGTACCTTTACCATCCATAACATCCTGAAATATCCGAAGTCCGAACTTCCAAAACACTTGAAACTTAAGCAGGGTTAGTTAAAACTTGAAAACTATTATCTGATAATTAATCATTTCGCAGTTTCAAGTTTCAGGGATTCTATCCCAAGCTACTTTGAAGAATCTGAAAGTATGAATACCTGAAAGAAATTAAAGTTAAACATGATTAATTAATGTTTTAAAATGAGATTATCTTGTAATTAACCTTTCATGAATTCGCGAATCGAGAAATTTCAAACCTGTTTCATCCAAAATTCTGATCGTGAACCGCCGATATTAATGGCATTAATCACAAATCAACAGTAATGATTTTAATGTAGATTGCAGATCACCAGCTATATTTTCTCATTAAGATAAATAAATTTATTGTCTGTAAAGGTATTATCGAATCAATGCGCTCTATGTGAACAATGTTGCTCGATTTTGAATTTCATTTTCATCTTGCATAGAATAGTAAGTTTTTTCCAACTGAGAAGCTCACGCATTCTCCTGTAACAGGTAATCCCGTTTCAGTTTTATCGATATCATGGCACCATGGAAGATGGCTAAAGAAGTTGGTGAAGGCACAAATCCGAATGTGGACATCCTGTCAGATACCTCACCGAGAGCCATAGACACTGTGAAAACTTGGACACAGGTGTTTGATATTCTAGAGCACGAGCTTATAAATTTCCCAAAGGATTATGGCAATAAAGTTAGCGAAACTCATGCAACTAAACTCAGGGACATAGCTTAGTCAGAGCTACAAAAAATATCTTCGCGATCGAGATTCATGTCGTATAACGACATGATAGGCTGGGCCCTAGAAAATGTCGACATTCAAGCCAGGAACATTTACAACTCTTAAAAGGTTTTTTTTGGGTCATTTCGACCAGAACACATACAAGTAATGTATAAGCTATCCCCCAATTTTAAATATAATCACAATGTTGCATTCCTACTGTAATTTGAACAACATGAGTGTATACAATATGATAAAACCTATCCAGATCTGATGAAATCCCTGTGGGGGCACCCGGAAAAATTCAGAGCCGACGCTCATGGCATTTATGCCACAATGTCGTTAGATACCCATATGATCTATGTAGCTATGATGCTCTGTAGGATATTCGGAAAGAAAATTCCCACCCATTTCTCAGTGGCATGGGTGCTAATTATGCATGAAGTGGTTGAGAGATACTCTTTCAACTGGGCCAAGATGTTATCAGACAACCTGGCTATGGAAATCATAGAGTATCAATTGAAAAATTCCAAAGGGAAACATGCCCCATTCTACATGTTTGCATATATAATGGACGTTATTTTCTTTATGACCCCTTTTCCAATGATTAAATGGAGTTGGACCCCAACCAGCACTGAACCTATCCACTTCTATCACTCCAAGTTGTGGGAAGATAAGGCTAGATATTTATTCTACGAAATATGCCATTATGTAGTAGTGCCCATCCATATCGCCCTATATGATTTCCCACCCCCCAGAATTTCAAACAGAATCATGGGAAACCTAGGCAAAATAGCAAACTGGTACATCGGAGAAACATTTTCTTACCTCAGGTTTTTCGAATGCTCAGTCCCTCCCCATGATCTCCTGAATTTTTTACCAGATCAGCTAGTATGCCGAGAAGTGGCTTATCAAACCCTGACAGGAGGCATCAACAAGGAATTGAAAGAGGCCCAGAAAAAGGTATGGCCAACCTTCCCTCTTCAGGTTGGTATGTTTTCATTGATAGACTTTGGTCATTATAAAGTAGAAGTTGCAGCTTTGGAGGATGTCAAGTTAGTTGACATCGAATTTAAAAGGCATGATCCACAGAAAATCGTGGAAAACCACTTGGCTCAATAAAACTTGAATAAATATATGCATGATAACTCCCCACATGATGAATTATTCAGGGGAGTCAGGTCTTACGAGGAAGTGTTGAATGGAGTCCAAACTCTGTCCCCAGACCAATAGACCAGTTTCTTTAGTTTTCAAAAGCACAGATGAAATAGTTTACCGAAATTTCTACAGAGAGAGTCGGTAGTCGCCCTGCCTACATAGGAAACTGCACCTATAGGTTTTGAAGCAGGGAGCTCTAGTAAACAGGAAACTAAGGAAAACCTGAAGGGCATCGAAGTTTTGACAAAGGAATTGGAAGCTTCAATATCAACTCCACTAGGCCCTCTAGCAAAGGCTCAGTTTGATGCCTTTCTGAAGCAGGGGCAGGATACATCTCCTTCTACACCAGCCACATCTGCTTCCAAAACCGTTGAGAAACATCCATATACAAAAATAGGCTCCCCTATCACTTCATTGACACTATTACAGTCTACTTTCGGAAACCTTATTTCCAAAGTCATTTTTATAGATGATCTCACCCCAATTGCACCAGAAGATATGCCTCCTTCAAACTTCTTCTTCACCAAGAAAAGGAGGGCTATAGTCAAACAAGATTCACATCAGAAAGATGGAGTGATAGTCAAAAGGGAAAGAATGGTGTACAATGTACAGAACCGAGATGATTCATAATTCTCCAAGGAAATGGCAGGTTCACTAGGTGCATTTGCCACTACAAATCAATGGTCTGTGGAAAATTTGGCCGAATAGCTAAAACAGAGAAACCTGTTGGTAGGGATGTTGTAAGATCAGATAATGACTATGGAACAGGATGTGAAAAATAAGATGAACAAAGATTTTGAATAGATCAGAGCTTATGACAGGCATCAAATACAACAACTACATTCTAACCTTGAAGAGCTCCATCAAAATTCATAGGCCAACAAAGGCTTGATCATGAAAAAATAAGAGATAATAAAACAATTGCAAGCAAGGTTAGAATTGACCGAAGGTACGTCAATAAAGGTATCATATTTTTGGACTCAAGCAATGATGATAAATAAAAATCTAGAAATATCCCAACAAGATCTCTTCATGAAAGTCGAGGCTATCCAGAAGTGCTACCAAGCGGTCTTTTCTCTGAAAGACATCTACATCAAGGAAAGAGAAGCTCATTCAGCTCGAGTTAAGTTTCAGGAGTTTGTCCTATTGTTACCGAAGGATGATGTCTCAGACGTCCATCGACTTTCTCTTTTAGAAAAAATAAGAGGTGATATAGTTTTCAAGGCTTGGGAAACAAATTTAACAGAAAGCAAGAGACTTGCCAGAGATGTAACTAAAGCTTGTATAGAAGCGTTGACATCACTAGACAAAGGGATAATTGATTTTGAAGGGAATGTTATTTTCGAAGCCCTGGGTCAAATTGATATAGAAAAGAATCAATATAACTCTAGAACAAGCAAATAAGAAGCTCTGACGACCATCCAAAATATAAACCAGATTGATATCCCTCAAATAAGAAAATGGATAGTGAACCCAATATTGCAGTTACAGGTCACATCCCAAGTATTGAAAAGGATACAAGAAAAGATGCCTTAGGTAGAAAGAAATTTATACACTTTCGAGGCCAATCAAGAAACTGAGCCTTCAGGTCTGGTAGTGAAATTAGTAAGTAGATGCATCCAATTCATTGAATATGGGAAGGCAAGCACATATGGAAGCAAGTAAGAAAGTGTTATTACATTATTGGATATAGTTGAAAGGACAAATGACAACAAAGCTATGATGACCAGAACTTTATGTCATAATATCAGAAGACATAAGGGTTTCGACCAGCAGATGAAGAGATTTCCAATGACTCCCATTATTCTATATGTTCTATTTTCTTATTTCAGATATTTACTATTTTTAGATTATGAGAAGTCCAACCATTTTTTAGTTGTGAAAATTTTGTATAAATACATAGATTGAAGATCTATTGAGGGTTATTTCTTGCTGATTATAATAGAGAAAACTCTCCTTATTGAGTATCAATACAAGTGCAGACAGAGATTCCACATTTTGTTTAGTTTGGGTTATGTGTTTCTTCTGTTTTTCCATCTCTCAACATTTCTTTACGCATTCCTTGATAAATGTTTGATTTCAATTTAGTACAACAACTACTGTAATCGTATTTCATTAGTGATTTATTAATTAAGAATTTTTTCCTCTGCATTTACTATGAGTAAATCAAGACCTGCGAGCTGTGTAGATTATTGTATCTTATACTTTATTCAAGGTTACACTATCTATTTTCTTCCATTGCAACAAGGTGAGACTCTTCAGTCATTGATTCCTTGCTTTGTTTTACAGTTTTGTATCTTTTCTCTCACACCATTCGATGTTACAATTTTGACTCAGACACGAAATACGACCTCTATGTTTCCATATTGTTAATTTCATTTAAGGAATTTTATCATATAACTAAGGTAGAAAAAGCACTCCTAAAAATAACTCTCTTAAACTTTCATGATGCCTGACATCACTCTTTGAGCCTTAAGTTTAATATCATGACCAACACATTCCCTCCATACTTACCACTTTCCATACTTGTTCCTCACATCTTCCCCCCACCTTGGTTCAGGCATTCAGTTTTCCACACTAGGAAGGGTTGTATCTTGCCTTGTGAGAAGAAGGGGATAAAATCCCATAGGTTAAAAGTAGCTAGCAAGAGTTAAAATCCAAATGAAACCTTTGGGATGCTTCACCTAGGGATTCCAGAGAAAGAAGTAAAAAGCTTCTCAGTAAGAAAAGGGAACCCATTAATCAAAACTCAAGGTATTATTTGGTGGATGGGAGGTCTCATCATGAGCCGACCTATTAATACCATGGGCATGTAGTGATATGACACTACCATCTATCTGGTCACCAAATCAAGGTAGTGGCTCTTGGTGGAATAGCTAAGAGAAAGGGGGTCTCATCAGGAGCCATCCTTCTCATCTCCGTGAAATGATTGTAGGTAAAGTTTCCACCTCTGGTATACAAGCCAAGACAATGTCCTCCAGCTCTTCCCTTGAAGCATGAAAGAAAAGGACCAAAAGCAATAAAACTAATAATAAAAGGCATTAAATGGGCTAGAAAACAATGGAATCCATAATAAGGTGTGACTTTCCCTCTACAAAACCACCCAAAGGTAAGACCTACATTTCCCTGTTATCATTGCACCCTATGCCCAAACACCTCCCCATGTCACCTCACACACACACTTACATGACCTAGATTGGCTCTCACCTGGGAAACACCCCAAACTTAGGGAGGACTAGCCCAATAGGACATCTTGAGACCTTCTCCAAACTTGACTTGTTAAATTTGCATAATGTCTTTGAGCATTTATCTAGGTAAAGGGGGGTTTAATGCACATGCTTGGGTAATTTGATTATTATATGTGATTTACATTGCTATGATCCATGTGACTTATGAACCTCTGGAGGGCATACTTGTTTTTGCTGCAGGACGTTGCCCGATGGACAAGTGCATATGGGGGAATGATTAGCTTGAACCTCCATGGGGATAAAGCCCCACATATGGATGAAATGATCCCAACCAGGGGAAGAGAGACACCAGAGGCTTGCACCATGAAGAAATAAGGACTATTCCCCCGAGACACTCTGGCAGACCTAGATCCAAGGGGGGTTTTCCTTTCCACCTAGATTTTGACCCTTGAGAGCCCATGTCGTCATCATTTTGACCCTAGACATCATCCAGTTGGGGTTTTCATTTATGAGGGAAATTTCGTGCTAGTTGGCACTTGTGGAAGCATTCAGGGCCTTTGGAGGCCAAACGTTCTACATTTGAGGCCTAACATTCCACCGTAGGGGCCTAAAATCACCCTAGAAGGGCATGACATCACCCTTGGAGATGCAATTAGGTTTTAATTAACTTCATTTATGTAAAAATTGGATTTTTGATGTAATTTTTCCATATCGTCCATTTGATGACCTAATTTTACTAAAGGTCATTGATATTGTATAAATAGAGAGAAAAAACTCTTATTTTTTTCATCATTCACTCATCACACAAGTGTGTGGTCTGAAATTCGTCCCTCTTTAAGGGTTATTGGCTCAACTAATTAGTGTGCAACTTCTTGGAGAGGCAAATTTTGGTGTGTCTTGGCTATTCTTCATAGTGGAGGATCTTCAACTAGGGTTTGTCTTGATTATTCTTGGTGAAGCAAGTAGAAAATCTGCAATTTTTTTATGTTAATGAATGCTTGTCGTAAATTTTACTTGGTTCATGTTAAAGATTATGAAATTTCTTGCTCAAAACCCTAGGAGAGAAACATAAGTTATTATATTTTTCTCTATAGTTTTCCACTTGTTTGGATTTCTCAAAGTGCACCTTGTTTGGAAGTAGCTACTAGAGCCCTAGAATGCTAGCACTCTAGTAGCCCTACTCTAATTTCCTATTGCATTTATTATTTCTGATTTGTCTAAGGAAAGAGAATTCGCTAGGGCCTAAGTCCCCTTACTTTTCAGCCAAATTTTCATTTAGGACTTGAATTCTTGAGGCCTTGGGTTACCTCCCCCATTCATTCCATCTCCTCTGACTAAGTACTATCATTGCTATTTTTCTCTAAGATTTGTTGTTGTTGTTATTGACTCCATACACCCTAAAAGGCACTAGTCCATTTACTATAGTGATTGATTGATCAAACGACTCTCAAACTATCTTCCTTGAGACATTTACTAACTCCTACTAACCTTAGACTAGACTAATCCATTAACCAACCTATTGTTGTTGTAAAAGATTTCTACAACCATCTTACAACAGAAAATTCATCTAAAAAAGTGACATTTTAAAGATGATTAGACATTGCCAATTTTTCTTCTGACAAGTTGTTATCATTCTGTCAACTTAGAGCTATAATTTTTTGTCATTTTCAAGCATTATTGAGGCATAATTGTTGTGGTTGTTACAAAATATTCATTGCTGTTATAAATAATTACCTTGCTGCAGTTTTATATCAGCTTACTTATTTTTTAGAGTTTTATGATCTTATGAAGTATTAACATCATATGGTACTTGGAAATTGCACTCTTTTCTATTTTGTTTTCTTGTTCTGGGAAGGTACACCTTATTTACCCTTTTCTTCATCTATATAATACACGAAGAACCTCTGACTTGAGTGGCCTGTGAGAGGAGTGGGACTTTCTTCTATCTTTTACATTAGCCTTCACAAACCCTCAAGTTACTAGGGATGTCTCCCTTGGGGTACTATGATATACTCATAAATAGAAAGGGGTTTCCTATTAAGGTGACAACGATAGGTCACTCCCTATTACGCCAATCTTGCATCCATTTTCCTTCAGCTTTGGGAAAAGAAATATTGTGCGATAACAAGCACAACTAGTGATCCTTCACTGCCATCGATATTGTGGGAACCCTCGACTCAATAAAACCAAATTCTTTCACACTGGGTAAGCCATGATATAATTAGGTGTTTCTAGTTGCAATGGCATCACCCTTGAGGTGACCCATGGAAGGTGTGAGAAATGGGTTGTGACTAAAACTCAGTCAAACTATTAAATCCATGGATTTTACCCTTTAGAATATTCATTTTATAAAAAATATTTTATTTTTTAAGTCTTTTAATAAAAATAAATGACTGACTCCCATTTACATTTTGTTTTTTGTTTTGTTTTAGTAGTTCAATTTGTGTTTATTTAAGTATAAGGTATCAAGCTCCAAAGACCCCTATGGTAAAGAGTTCCAATTTTTTGTTATCTTGGTCCTCGGTGAAACTCAATGTGAGGTAGGGTATGAAATTAATAGGTAGCAACGTGTCCATGATTTTGATTTTGAGCACCTATTTCTCTTCACAACCTTACGAAATGGGAAAGAGTACATTATGGTGACAGTAGAGAACTCTTGCAATAAAATGGAATTTCAATGTGAGAAAGGGTTGGTGGTTAGATACAAATGACTCAACAAATTTATCCAATACATTGTTAGTGATTTTTCTTGGAGATATATTTGTCAAGATATTATTGGAAGCCACTTGATTTCAAGATCAGCTATGTGGGACATTACTATTGAATTTTGGTTTGACATGAGGTGAACTATGTGGTACATGGTCGCAAGAACTTCAATTGGAATTTTACTTCACTGATATTTTGATGTTAGGGGTAGATGCCTAGTTTTAGGCTATATTAATTTATTGTTTAATATAATCATCCATTATCTACAACATTCTTTGAATTCGACATTGAGAACAACTAATTCCTTCTTACGCATTGTGCATTTTTGTTAAATTTTAATTTCGAAAGAGGTGATATGTGTAGAACCATATTAAATTCATTTGTTAAATTGTTATTCAATATTTACATGGGGGTGAGTTATTTCATACAAAATCAATGAGCAACTATAGATCTTTTTGTGAATTGTATGTATTGATGGATATGTAGAAGCCTCTATGTCTATCCAAATCCATTGGACAATGGTCAGTTCATCTATATTGTTCCACATCCCCTCCTATCTATCATGCTCAATGGTTCAATCAATAGTCATCCAATGTTGTGATGCTATCCATTCATCCAAATAAGACATGGTCTTCTCGTCATGAATGATGACTTCCTTCCACTTTTTCTTCATCCCACACCACCCTTTTTCTCCAAGACACATCAATATCATATAGTTAATTCTCTTGTCATCCATATCATATAGTTCCTAGGGGATATTGAATTCCAATAGTGATTGTGAGGGTGGTGTGGCCAAGAAACATGTTGTCTGAATCTTTCAATTACAATAGCACTAACTCCATGGAAACCAAGATCTTGAGAGGTGTTAAGACCAAGAATGTTGTTTTCACCCCTACCAAACAACCAAAGAAACAACATGTTGGACTCATGGGTGAGTCTATAAAACGTCTTCATTTCTCAATTCAACCCCCTTCATATTCCATGTAGAGAAATGTCTATAATTTTAAACACTTGGATGTGGGCAAGGGTGGTGGCACTAGCATTAGAAACCTTGACTTCAAAGAGATTGCTACTACCTAGAAGATAATTTAATTTAACATCATTGTTTAGAGCAGAGCTATCGATCTAAAAATATTGACTCCCAATTTAGATTTTGTGGATATTGCAACTAAAATTTTTACATAGAAGCATGCGACTATGAGTGGTACCACAGTGCTTCATTCTAATGTTGTGAATCCCTTTGACTACATATCATTGTTGACCTTATGCTTATATTGAGAGGGGGGTGAATCAAGATAAGATACTTTTTAATTCAAATGAGCATTCATCAACCATTCACTAAATTTAAAACAATAAATGCATGTAAACTAAAATCATAGTACATAGAGTTAAATTTGGAAATCCTTGTGGAAGAAAACAACAAAAACTTATCTTTATAAATGTTTGTAGGAACCAAACTATTGTTACAAATCTTGTAGAAACAAACCTACTAGAGGCATAAATCTCTTCAGCTGAGTACCAACTCAAAAATATATTGGGTAGGAACCAACCTACTAAAGACACCAATCTCTTCAGTTGAGCACCAACTCAACAAGATATTGTGTGGGCACAAACCTATAAGAGACATCAATCTCCTCACATGAGCACCATATTAGTAAGAAATTTATAGGGACCAATATAAGATCTTCATACACAAATTAATTCTAACTTCGCCTTCATGCTTCATACTTCATGCATGCCACAACATCATCATACCCTTAACTTTCATGTTCCAATGCCTCTCCTTTCTGTGTACCCCAAACCAAGCTTCAAACCTTATTCATATTTAGCCTTCATGCCCTCGTGAACCTCATAAAATCATTCCCAGAATATAATTCTAGATAAAACATCACAACGTCAAGATAGAAAACTTTGCAGCATCATAGACCTTAGTCCTTCATAGTGCACCCTTAAAACTCCAAGAAAACTCCTCTTGTGCACCTTTAGACCAGAAGAATATTTCCCATCTCCTCTTGTGCACCTCAGATATCTTATGTGCACTTGTACTTGCTCTGCATTCTTGGATATTCTTCAAATGCATGCATATATCCTGTATTTATAGTGTTTCTTTGTTCACTTATGAGGCCGACTTGTAAAACTAGTTGGGCCAACTTGTAATTTTTGGTTGGGCCAACCTGATAGAATCTTTCATATCTTGTCATTTCTATGGAGTTATAGGGAGTGCCATATACTGTTGGAAAGGTATTGGAATAAAATTTTCAACCATATATCCTTTGCTCCCATTTTTTCTAGTTATTCATAGTAAAAAGGCCTTCAAATATAGGGTATCCAAATTAAGCATCAACAATCCAAAAACAATATTTCCAACAATCTCCATCTCACAATATTTATCTTGGACATTTGTAGTCTCCCCATATATTTGACATCAATGAAAACAATATTTCCAACAATCTCCCCCTTTGTTATTGATGGCAACCCTTGGTCAATTTTGTAATACTCCCTTGTTGACGCCCAAAAACGCAACATAGGGTACTTGCCTGCAAATGGTTGCAACGCCTTATTATTTAATTATATTTAACAATATATTAATAGGTGGGACCCCTTATGTGACTTGTGTGACTATGATGAAGAGATGACACTTATGTTTTAATGTACTTATGATTTGGATGAGATACAAGCTCTACAATTTATTTGCTTTAAATCCCTGCCAAAATAATTGATTACAGGATGTTATGGGCGAGGTGACTAAAGAGGAAATGATGTTGTCTTAATTATCTCTCACAATTATTACTATGCTACATTTAATTTGGCGAAGGATATACACTCCAATTTTTAATTTATATATAGTGTATGGTATAGTGATTAACTTGATTTCATGCTACAAGGGTTGCACGCATTGTTTAAATTGGAAGTCTAAAGATTGGGACACAATATCCCTAGAAAGTCTTGATGTATGTTACATTGGGTTTTGGAAGAGTTGGTGCATTTGTAATCTTGAAACATAGGCAAACTATGATGTGTTTGTTTTGCATTAAATCGATTTGGAGTTATTGGTTGATGTGTTGTATGGTTAGTTGCTCGTACTGGCCTTGGACGAATGTGTAAGTGCATATACGACATGCACTAAATGCACGTCTCTCTAACCTACCTCGAGCTTGCCACCTTAGCCATTTCGCATTTTCTCTTGTTGGTTGTTGCTACTTCGCTTTGTTTGGTTGTGGAAGAGGTATACAGGTTTGATTGACTCTCCTTGGCAATTTTTACACATGGGTATGGGGTTTCTTGTTGCTCCATCCATGAATATTTTGCTCTTCTCTTTAATTAAGTCAATAGTTGGCTCTTGAGTTTGCTCGTTCTCTATGCATTTCCAAAGTTATGATATGTGGAAATTTTGACTGTGTATGGATTATTAGTGAAGTTTTGGTCTCTGTGGCATTTGTATTTGAACTATTCGCATTGAAAATGTGGTCGTTTCTTATTGTGTGTAGTTGTTCATGCTTTACCCATGGAAAGGGGTATCATTTGGGAAATTACCAGGCCTACCTTGCCTCTAGTTTTCATTTGAGATTCCCCTTTGTCTGAAAATAACGTTATCAATGTTTTTTACTTGTGGGTTATTTGGAAACTATGCCTGCCATTTAATTGTGTGGTTCTCGTGGCTATCGTGCATGTGCCCTTGTATCAGCTCTGTAAATATAAATGTTGAGTTATGTGGTGGTATTAAGCTTTTCATTCTCCTTTTGGCTAAAACCTCAACTTGGTCAGCTCATCCTCCTTCATCGCATTATTGTTGATAGTTTCATATCGAACCCTGTATTTAGAAAATAGGGTGGAAGGTGGCCAACCCAAAATTTAGTAAAGGCATTATTCGTTCTCTTTTTAGTCATGGTTTTGGTTGATTATTGTTGGAGTTACTTCACACACACCTAGGATTTATTTTTACTAAGGTTTTTCCTTTTTTATTAGTCATAATTAGTCATTATCTAGTCTCCTATATTTTAGGGGAGAGTATTCCACCGGGAGAATATTCTCTTTCAGTTGACACTTCAGTTTGACTAGTTGAGTTGAGTTTAGATGTTGCATTGGTTTTGTCACCATGCAACATTGGTATCATCACCATGCTAATTTGAACTTACCCTGGTATCATCACCAAACTAGTGCATTACCCTTGATTCCCTGAGTTAACTCCTCACTACTCTTTGTTCAGTCAGTTAACTGAAGACTAGTTGACTAGTTAACTCAACTAGATGGCAGTTCACTCCTGTAACTGCCTGAGAGACTAGACTAGGTGGAAGTTCACTCTCGTAACTGTTGGTGTGTGTCCAGATCACTCTAGACCACCACTATGGTGCATTGGTTCTTCTCCAGTGTGCACTCATTGAGTTATACAGAGTATATCATGTGTAAATTATTCATTATTCACAATGGTTAATGAGAATTATTTCATTGTTTCTCTCCTTCTTCTTCTTTCTCCAATTCTCTCTGCAAATGTGTGTATTATTGTTTAGCTAGATCTATTCTATGTAGGTTCAACACATTTACAATTATTTGTTGTGCGAAGATGGAAAGAATGTTAAGCCCACTCATTTGTTTGGTAATACAGTCTGTCACAAGGAAATATTTGGGTTCAATGGCAACATTGCAAAACTATTGTTAAATATATGACTTATTGTGTTTTAATTCCATATGCAAGGAGCACATTTGTGTATGAGTTATATACACAGTAAATGAGTCTTACAAACCATGAGTCGAAGCATGGTTATTTGAGGTTTCAGTTGAACTATTGTTATACACTAGGAGCCCTTTTATGGACACTTCGTGGGACCCTGTAGTAATTTAAACAGTACTAGTGTTGTCATTGTAAGCCACAACTTGTCCACGCCTCGACTATTGGTTGTGACTATTGTGATTATTATGATTATTATGATGTTGTGCATCCTCGGCTCTGTTGTGCGCAAGATATTTTATTATTGTTAAATATTTCTTGGGCAATAAATATGAATTGATTAATGTGCAATGAAATTTCTAAGGAAAATGAACATCCTTGAAGAGAAACACCAGTTCTAAGTTTTTTTTTGGAAAACAAAGTGTTGAATTTCAATTTTGAAATAGTAAAATGTTTTGATTTTTAATTGACGTCGAGGATGGAATTGTTGATATATTAGAAAAACATCTGTGGGAATCCCTTCCATTATACCATTTTCTGCAAAATATACTCCCCTCATTATCCCAATTTCACTTGTCCACTCCTTGTTCTATGATATTCATTTTTAAGAAAGGTCTATATGGAAATGAAGAAAAAATGAGGTGGCAGTAGTTGATGATTCATATTATGGGATATGTCTAGATACACAGTTGATTGTTTTTCTTGATTGCTTGAACAATATTTGTAAATATTTCCCCCGCCATGATATCACTTTACACTAAATACAAGCCCTCCATACTCCCAATTACCCTATCAATTCCATGTTCGTGTGGCAATTAATAAAGTTCATTTTTATGGATGGATTGCATGTTTCGTGTAGTAACTAATAGATCCAACTCTTGATTTATTTAAGTGGAGTTTCATGTGTGGATTATTAATAATTTTTCATGATTCATTGAATATTTGCTTTAGGATGAGTTTCTTTTTCAGTAGGGGCAGTAATGGTAGAAGGAACATAAGCATGGGACAACAGTGATAAGAAGAAAAATGCTTCTCATAGTAAATATGTCTTTTAATCTATGGTTATGATTACTTTTATTTTGTGGACAACACTCCTATTTTGGCACTGTTTAGAACAACAACATATATTTTGAGCATTCTGGACAGTTTGGATATGATGTTATTTTGTGACATGATTATATTCGGTTGATATTTATAATTGAGTATATATATGAAGCAGGAGTTACAAGGAGATATTTTTAAGTTAAAGGAATTGGATATTTGTTATGTGATTCAAATGATTAAATTTATATTTGATGATTATAAAAGAAAATAATGAGAGTCACAAGGGGTCCCACCTATTTAGTTATTATTAATTAGACCCTTATTTATATATTATTATTATTATTATTATTTATCTTAAATTAATTAATTAAGATAATTTAACTTAATTAAAGAAAGGTAGTTCAACTACCATAACTGATTGAGGAAGGATAAAATCTCAATCAAGTGAAGAGACAAGAGGAGGAGAACAAAAGAAGGAACTACAACCAAAATTTTTGCTCTATATTAGTGAGATATTTTCAGTTTTCATTCATTCTAAGTTTACTAGAAAGCTTAATCCTCTTGATGATAGTACGGTCTTATTGAAGGCTACTTCTGGATTGAGTGAATGTTTTGAGGCTATAAACCCCAAGTCACATTCCCAACTATCTTTTCCTAGCCATGCAAGATCTGAAAATGATTGAGTAAGGTATTCCATACCTTTTTCCTCAACATTTATTTGGTGACCATGCTGGGGATGAACCAAAAAAACTCATTATCTTTATTTCCATGGTTTCTTGTATTTTAATACTTTGTATTTTTGTATTTATTGTTTATATGTGTTTATGTTTGTAAGTTTTTTTTTTTCTTTTTTCATGAATTTATCGAGTCCTATCTTTCATTATAATGCATAAATCTAATTTGAGTTCATTGACAATGGTTAGTTGTCCTCTTTTCAAGGGTAACTTATGGGAATATTCTCATAACCATATTGATGATTTCCTTAGATTCTGTCAATCTATTGGGGTTTATGATATACATACTTCTACAGATATTTTTCCACTTTCCCTCCATGGTAAAGCAGGGAACTAGTCTAGACGTATAGGATCTAGTCAAATTTTCACGAGGGAATCAATTTTGTAAAGTTTCTTATTGAATTTCCTCCTCTGCCTATCTTTCATCACTATGAATTTTTACCTGAAATCACCCCTGATCCTCCTCAATGTGACTTTTTCTATGGTCCTCATGAACAATTAACCTGTGGATTGTTCTTAAAGGCTAAAAACTAATATCACACAAATCCCTCTCTCTTCATGACGAGTCTGCAAGAGGAAAATCATGCATCTCGTAGTGCTATATTCACAGAGGATTGTAAGGATTATTGTCTTGATATGCCTACTAATCCTACTTATGACAATGTTTTATTTGATTATTTCCCCTTTAATGAAGACCTTTTTGAAATATATCCTGCTGAAGATCAACTTGAGTCTAATGAAGTAATATTCATGGATGAATCTAGAAGGGAGGATTCTCTTGATTTGAATAGAACTATCCTTCATATTTCTCATCACCATGTTGAAGATGATGAAAGAGGGGATTCAAGGGGCCATATAGATTCCTATGTTGATTCTCTTTCTGAAAATTCCCATAAGGATAATCAAGATTTTACATTGCAAAATTCCTTCACAAACCCATTTTTTCAGTTCAAAGAGGTTGAGGAATTCAGTGACGATATTCATATCCCCCTTGCATGCATGATTTCTTTTGATGATGATAAATTAAATGGATTCATATGCATTTGAATCCTTTATTTTCTCCCTTGATGCATGGTAGCTCTTTTCTGGATTAGGAGATCGTAAATGATGACCTTATAATGCTCAAAGAGCCCATTAATTCCATCCTCAACATTAAAACATCTAACCATCTTTCTAATGTTATTGATCATGCTCATGTTTCCAATTTCAAGCAGAAATCATGTCTTGTTGGTTGGCAGATCCTGCAAGATAGTAATCACTTTTTCTGGATCTTGATAGGCCCACTACCCTTGCCACATGCATTTGTTGGTTGGAAAAGTGATTGACACTCTTTATACATCATCTTCCAATTCAGTAATCATCCATCCAAAATAGATGATGCATTTCTCTATGCAAAATGGAATCCTACCTGACTCCAAGAATGTTTTTCAGTTCCTTTCTACATAACTAATAAATTGGGTTTTTAGTTTATTTAGTTTTGTCTTTCGCTTTTTCTGTTCTAATTAGATTGCATGATATTTTGTCGAAATAAAGTTTGGATCAGTTTTTCCATGACAATATCATTCTATAAGCAATAAATATTATTGTTTATTGTTTATTGATCAATAAACAATAAAGTTTACACAGTTGTCACAATGTCCTCCTTTTAGACATCGATGAAATTGTTTTATGCTTTCAATGCTGCTTTAATGTTCGACAACATAGGTATTCCAACAGAGGACGAACACCTTCAGTATTCACTGACATAACCAGATCAAATATCAACACATCAATGTTTTAACGTGGTAAAACCCCTACGGGGAAACATCCATGGCCCCAGCCAATGCGGCCACTTGGAGCAGTTTATTAATGCAAAAGAAAAAGATTACAGAGAAATTTTACAAGAGAGTTTCTCATAATCGATCATCGACAAATGACCCTCCATGCTCTTTAAATAGATATCATGGACCAATCGGGTGTTAATCCACAGATCAATGGTCATTAAGATCGAGGAGA
>JASDQU010010374.1:40792-51502 GCA_032191745.1 Picea mariana | reverse complement strand
TAAAGTTTGAGTCACTACCAGTAAGGATAAGGTCATCAACATAAAGGACAAGGATTATGAGATGGCTTCCTACTTTCTTGGTATAGAAATTAGGATCATAATGGCATCTAGAGAATCCAGTGGCAATAAGAAAGTTGCCCATTTTAGCATACCAAGCTCAAGGAGATTGCTTGAGACCATAAAGAGATTTCTTGAGGCAACAAACAAGGCTAGAGTCATTCTGGACATAGACAGGATGTTGTTCCATGTAGATTTCTTCTTGTGAATCTCTGTGCTAGAAGGCAGATTTAACATCCATCTGATGGACCTCCCATTTATGTGAGGTAGTAAGGGAAAGAACAAGGAAGATGGAATTCATTTTGGCTACAGGGACAAAGGTTTCATTATAGTCAATTCCTTCAACTTGGAAAAATCCTTTGGCAACTAATCGAGCCTTGTGTCTTTCAACACTTCCATCTGAGGCATACTTAGTTCTGTAGATCCATTTGCATCTAACTAGTTTTCTTCCTTTTGGAAGAGGTACAAGATCCCAAGTATCGTTTTCCATTAAAGAACAATACTCTTCATTCATTGTTGTATCCCAATCTAGATGACCTGAAGCTTCTGCAAATGTCTCTTGATCATGAGTTTCTAAAACTTGAGACAAATGAGAAGAGTCTCGCTAGAACTGTGAACATGTCTGATGCTGATCTGAAGTATCACTGATAAGATCATCGGCTCCTTCTTGTGTTGAACAGACCCATATAGGAAGCAATGGAGCTGGTGTTGGTTCAGGTTCAAATGACTCATCTAGAGGAGGGTGAGCAGGCGGAGGTGGATTTTCTTCCTCACTGTCATCATCTGAAGAATAAACCATATCAAAAGAAGGCACAAATGTCAAAGATGGATTGCAGGCCGAAGAAGGCACAATCGTCGAATTAGGCTCGCAGGCCAAGAGATTTTCATCAAATTTAACATCTCTTCTAAGAATAATTTCATTACAATGTAATTGAAGAAGTATGTAACCTTTGACATCTTCAGAATAACCAACAAATATACACTTCTCACTTTTAGGCTGCAATGCTTTCCTTTTCTCATCAGGAATGTGAGCCCATGTTATACTGCCAAATACACGGAAGTGACTTACATCTGGTTTAATTTTATTCCAAGATTTTTCTTGTGTTATAGTTTTAAGAGCCTTTGTGGGAGTGTGATTTACTATGTAATTTTCATGGTTGATGGCTTCCACCCAATACTTTAGACTTAATCCCTTAGATTGGATCATAAAATTAGCCATTTATTTTAATGTCCAGTTCTTTCTCTCAGCAACACCATTTCGTTGTGGTGTATATGGAACAATTTGTTTCATTTGGATTCCCTATGTAGTGCAGTAACTTGTAAAATTATTGTTCACATATTCACCTCAATTATCTGTTCTTAACCTTTTAATTTGATTTCCATATTGTTTTTCTATAAGGGCCTTGTAGGCCAAAAACTTGTCAAAAACTTTGCTCTTAAGTTTTAAGAAGTAAACCTAAGTACGTCTGGAAAATTCATCAATGAAAGTTAAGAAATACTTGCATCCAGAAAAAGTAGGAGACGAAAGTGGACCACACAAATCACTGTGAACAAGTTGCAAAGGACCCAAGGCATGCCAAGAGGCACGTTTGTCAAAACTGTCCCGATAATGTTTTCCGAGAACACAACCGACACAAACACCATCTCTGCATGAAACAAGAGGAAGACCAATCCCTATATCTTGATTACATAGTTGTTGCAATGAGAGATAGTTTATATGACCAAACCATTCATGCCATAGTTTTCTCAAGTCATCGCTATGAGCAACAAAAACTGATGAAAAAGATGATGACCCAAAGTTGTCAAAATTGTACAACCTGGTAATATCATCAGCAATTCCAGTTGTAAGAACGTGCTTAGGATCTTTTAGATCCTTGATTACAACTTGTTGAGGTGAAAACTCTACGGTTTTACCTTCACCTGAATGAGTGATTTGATATATTGATAGAAGGTTACAAGAAAGACTTGGAACACATAATACATAATTGAAATGACCATTTTCTACTTGAACTATTCCATATCCTTCAACACTAAGAGATCTATCATCACAAACAAATATTTTCTTGGTGTTACATTCATTTAGAGTAGAAAATATGGCTCTATCCTTATCCATATGATAAGATGCTCCAGAATCAATAAGCCACTCATCAGAAGTAGAAGTTGTATTGAAGGAGAAACCAAAAGCAGAAAGTGCATGTCCATGAGAAGAAGAAGAAGAAGTAGAATCAATGCTGATGTTGTGTTTCTTCATCGTTGCTTCTAAAGCTGCCATATTCTTGAAACATTTCGACTCATCATGACCATCTTTATCACAAAAGTTGCAATGTCTGTCAGTGTTCTTACTTTTATATTTTTCTCTTTTGTCACCATTAGGAGCTGAAGCTGTCTGAGCGGGTTTGGGACCCTTATGTTGCTTGTTGTTGTAGCGAGGATGTTGCTTCTTGGGATACTTGGGTTTATCTTTCTACCAGGAAACTAAGGCTTTGTTGGAGGTACTTGCAGTGTTGATCACTCCAAGTTGTACAAGCTTATCTTCCTATCTAATAAAAGCAACACAAAAGGACTCAAGAGTGGGTTTTTCATAATCTTTCCCTAGAGCCTCTCTCATGGCATAAAAGGTAGATACAAACACAAAATATGAACTACCTAGCTTAGAAAGAATAAGATAGATGCAATGCTCTTCCTCCATTTTTATCTTACATTCTTCACATAAAATTTTGAGTCTTTTAAACCTAGATATATAATCTCCAAGTCAAGAAAAATCACTTGGACTCAAGGTCAATACTTGATTTTCTAATTGTTTTTCTCGAATAATATTGAGTTTAACAAACAGAGATTCAATCTTTTCCCAAGCTTCTTCAGGGTCATCAATTTCTTGAAGGTGGTACCTTAAATTAGGAGAGATGGACATTTTGATTAGTCCACATGCTTCATCACTCCTATTAGCCCATTTGGATTTCTTATTATCATCAGTGGGTTCTTTCTCATTTCCCAAGGTAATCTGCTACAAGCCTTTACTTCTTAATAAATCTTCCATATGAGATTTCCATTGGAAGTAGTTGGTGTTGGTAAGAAAAACATTGCTTGTAGAATCCATATTAAATATGAAGATAATATAGATTTAAAAAATGAAACTAATGATCTGGATGGAAAGAGATTGAAACGTTATGCGGTTTTCAAAAAAACCGCACTGAAAACAGACTTCAGATGTGAGAGTTATGCTCTTTTAAAAAAAAGGCATAAACGGTAACCAAATGACCACGTGATAGTGTAAGATGCTTTATGAAGTGACCCACTTTTAGAAAGATAAGTGGGAATCACTTTTAAAATGAAGTTACTTTATAATAGAAAAGTTGCATGCAAAATAAATAACTCTAAAATAAAATATTAAAGCTACTTATAGTGATTCACTTTTATACTTGAAGTGAAATACACTTTACAATTTTAGCATGAACTTTTTCAAAAAAAAGTAACAAAAGAGAGACTTGAACTGAAGACCTCTTACTTAATAAGAAAACTTTTAACCAAATGATCTAGCAAAACATATTGTAATGTTCCGAAGGAGGTTTGTTGTTGTTGTTGTTTCACACAAGAAAAAAATTTCGCTTATCGATGACAACAAGGGTTAGATCTCGGTTAGCTTACCCGGAAGATGCACATTTTCCTATTTGTTTTTTATTTGCCGAGATTGCACAGGGCACGGGGAAAAGAGCATGTGTAGATCTACAATAGAAGAAACCCGGAAATAAATTATACAAAACCAAAATACTACTCTGCAAAAATTTAAAAAATGCGTATTCAAGCTTTATACCTCTGAATCTAACTGTAATGGTCGTATCTTGGGCAAATGGAAACCTTTTAGAGTGAAATGAAAAGGGTTCCTGAATGAAACGCATGCTCCGGATGCAATGGAATAGTTCTCTCAGCCCATAAATTTAGATAAATGACAAAAAATGGAGATGAGGCAACTCGGTTTCACGATCTCAATCTACAACAGGAGCGGGTCTTCAAACGGGCTCTAATACCATGTTCGACAACACAGGTATTTCAACAGAGGACGAACTCCTTCAGTAACCACTCACATAATCATATCAAAGATCAACACACCGATGTTTTCACGTGGTAAAACCCCTACAGGGAAACATCCACGGCCCCAGCCAACGCGACCACTTGGAGCAGTTTANACCCTCCATGCTCTTTAAATAGATATCATGTACCAATCATGTGTTAAGCCACAGATCAATGGTCGTTAAGATCGAGGAGAGTATGAACCGTTGGATCACTCTATGTCGGGAACATATTGTGACCGTCGAATTTCCTAACTACAAATGCATACTAATGCATACTATAGAAACACACTTTTACCTAATGACACATTAGACCAAGTAGATCTTAACTAACTCCTAAGTGTCTAAATATCCTAACATTTAAGATAGATGATTTCGTATTCTTCCCTATTTTCTGCTATCCCTTGCGTCCCTCCATCCTGAGATTCAAAAGAGCATATCAGAAAATTTCTCCTTAAAACATGAAGAAACACTATTTACTATATATTGATCAAATTTTATGCATATGGGACCAAAACCCCTCATACGTACCACTTTTCATGAGTTTTTCCCTTTGTTTCATAACAAATTTCCTTGTGAAGTTGCCAATTTTTTGACACCCAAAAGCGCAACATAGGGTACCTTCTTGCAAATGGTTACAATGCCTTATTATTTAATTATATTTAATAATATACTAATAGGTGGGAACCCTTATGTGACTTGTGTGACTATGATGAAGAGACGACACTTAAGTTTTAATGTACTTATGAGTTGGCTGAGATACGAGCTCTACAGTTTATTTTCTTTAAATTGTTGTCAAAATAATTGATTATAGGATGTTATGGGTGAGGTGACTAAAGAGGAAATGATGTTGTCTTAATTATCTCTCACAAGTATCACTAAGCTACATTTAATTTGGCGAAGGCTCTACACTCCCATTTTAAATTTATATATAGTGTATGGTATGGTGATTACCTTGATTTCATGCTACAAGGGTTACGCGCATTGTTTAAATTGGAAGTATAAAGGCTGGGACACAATATCCCTAGCAAGTCTTGGTGTATGTTACATTGGGGTTTTGGAAGAGTTGGTGCATTTGTAAGCTTGAAACATAGGAAAACTATGATGTATTCAACTTACATTAAATTGATTTGGATTTATTGGTGGATGTGATGTATGGTTAACTAATCGTACTAGCCTTGGACGAATATGTAAGTGCAGATACGACGTGCACTAAATGAACATCGCTCTAACCTACCTCGAGCACACCACCTTATCCATTTCACATTTGCTCTTGTTGGTTGTTGTTGCTCCGCTTTGTTTGGTCGTGGAAGAGGTATACAGGCTTGATTGACTCTCCTTGTAAATTTTTACACATGGGTATGGGGTTTCTTGTTGCTCCATCCATGAATATTTCTCTCTGCTCTTTAATTAATTAAAAAGTTGGCTCTTTAGTTTTCTCGCTGTCTGTGCATTTCCAAAGTTATGACTTGTGGAAACTTTGACTGTGTGTGGATTATTAGTGAATTTTTGGTCTCCATGGCATTTGTTTTTTAACTATTCACATCAAAAATGTTGGTGTTTCTTACTGTATGTAGTTGTTCATGCTTTACCTATGGAAAGGGGTATCGTTTGGGAAATTATCGGGCCTGCCTTGCCTCTCGTTTTCATTTGAGATTCCTCTTTCTCCGACAAGAACGTTATCATTGTTAGTTACCTGTGGGTTATTTGGAAACTTTGCCTATCATTTAATTATGTTTCTCTCGTGGCTATCGTTCCTAATCCCTTGTATCATCTCTATAAATATAAATGTGGAATTATGTGGTGGGATTAAGCTTTGTGTGCTCATTTTGGATAAAACATCAACTTGGTCAGGTCATCCTCCTTCACCGCATTATTTTTTATAGTTGCGTATCAAATCATGTATTTGGAAAATAGGGTGGAAGGTGGCCAACCCAAAATTTAGTAAAGGCACTATTTGTGCTCTTTTTAGTCATGGGTTTGGTTGATTATTTGTTGTGCGAAGATGGAAATAATTTTAATCCCACTCATTTTTTTGGTAATACAATTTGTCACAAGGAAATATTTGGGGTCAATGGCAGCGTTACAAAACTATTGTTAAAGATATGACTTGTTGTGTTTTAATTCCATATGCCAGGAGAACATATGTGTATGATTTATATACACAGTAAATGAGTCTTACAAACCAGAATGAAAGGGAAATTGGAAGCATGGTTATTTGAGGTTTCAGTTGAACTATTGTTGTACACTAGTATTCCTTTTATGGACACTTCATGGGACCTTGTAGTAATTTAAACAACACTGGTGTTTTTATTGTAGGCCACAACCTGTCCACTCCTTGACTATTGGTTGTGATTATTGTGATTATTAGGATGTTGTGCATCCTCGGCTCTATTGTGCGCAAGATATTTTATTATTGTTAAATATTTCTTGGGAAATAAATATGAATTGATTACTGTGCAATGAAATTTCTAAGTAAAATGAGCAGCCTTGAAGAGAAACACCAGTTCTGAGTTTTTTTTTGGAAAACAAAGTGTTGAATTTCAATTTTGAAATAGTAAAATGTTTTGATTTTTAATTGACGTTGATGATGGAATTGTTAATATATTAGAAAAGTATCCCTCGGAATCCCTTCCATTATACCATTTTCCGCAAAATGCACTCCCCTCGTTATCCCAATTTCACTTGTCCACTCCTTGTTCCGTGATATTCATTTTTAAGAAAGGTTTGTATGAAAAAGAAGAAAAATCGAGCTGGAAGTAATTGATGATTGGTATTATGGGATATGTTTAGATACACACTTGATTGTTTTTCTTGACTACTTGAACAGTATTCATAAATATTTCCCCCGCCATGATATCACTTTACGCTAAATACAATCCCTCCATACTCCCAATGACCCTATCAATTATTTGTTCATGTGGCAATTAATAAATGACATTTTTATGGATGGATTGCATGTTTCATGTAGTAAATAATAGATCCGACTCTTGATTTATTTAAGTGGAGTTTCATGTATGGATTATTAAGAATTTTTCATGATTCATTGAATATTTGCTTCAGGATGAGTTTCTTTTTCAGTAGGGACAGTAATGGTAGAAGGAACAGAAGCATGGGACACCAGTGATAAGAAAAAAAATGCTTCTCATAGTAAATATGGCTTTTAATCCCTGGTTATGATTACTTTTATTTTGTGGACAACACTTCTATTTTGGCACTGTTTAGAAGAACAACATATATTTTGAGCATTCTGGACAGTTTGGATATGATGTTATTTTGGGACATGATTATATTATGCTGATATTTATAATTGAGTATATATAAGAAGCGAGACTTACAAGGAGATATTTTTGAGTTAATGGAATTGGATATTTTTTATGTGATTCAAATGATTAATTTTATATTTGATGATTATCGAATAAAATAATGAGAGTCACAAGGGGTCCCACCTATTTAGTTATTATTAATTAGACCCTTATTTATATATTATTATTAATATTTCTCTCAAATTAATTAATTAAGATAATTTAGCTTAATTAAAGAAAGGTAGGTCAACTACCATAACTTATTGAGGAAGGATAAAATCTCAATCAAGTGAAGAGACAAGATGAGGAGAACAAAATAAGTAACTACAACCAAAAGGTTTGCTCTATATTAGTGAGATATTTTTAGTTTTCATTCATTCCGAGTTTACTAGAAAGCTTAATCTTCTTGATGATAGCAGGGTCTTATTGAAGGAAGCAGGATTCAAAATTGAATCACATATTTCAGCAGATTCTTTTAAATGTGTTTGATTTATCTTTTTCAGTCTGTGTATTCTTGTTTGTTTATGAATTAAATTTCATGACTGATAAAGAATATCTTGCAGAGTCAAGTGGAAGCATGTTGTGGCAAGATGATCCAGATCATTAGTTTCAATTGTATTGTCTTGTCAGAGTCTTTTTTTATGGTGCCCATCGAAGGCTTCTAAATCTGACTTTGGCCCCTACCCTCACAGGGGTTTGTAAAAGAGAACTCATTTTTGTGTCTCAGAATGAAATAAAATCATATTATTGTTTTTGTCTCACATATGTGTCTTCGTGATATATGGTTATTTATTTTTCTTTTATCCCCATGTTTACATTATTGTAAATTTTGTGTACTCTCACATAGCTTTGTTTAAATTTTTATTTTTACATTGTTACAAGTACAAATCATAAAATCATCCTTGATCCTTTGTAATTGATACTTGTGGATTGAGTGAATGTTTTGAGGCTATAAACCTCGAGTCACATTCCCAACTATATTGTCCTAGCTAGGCAAGATTTGAAAATGATTGAGTAAGGTATTCCATACCTTTTTCCTCAACATTTATTTGGCGACCATACTGGGGACGAACCAAAAAAACTCAGTATCTTTATTTCCATGGTGTCTTGTATTTTAATACTTTGTATTTTTGTATTTACTGTTTATATGTTTGTAAGTTTTTTTTTTTTCCTTTTTCATGAATTTATCGAGTCCTATCTTGCATGATCATGCATAAATCTAATTTGAGCTCATTATCAATGGTTAGTTATCCTCTTTTCGAGGGTAACTTATGGGAATCTTCTCATAACCATATTGATGATTTCCTTATATTCTGTCAATCTATTGGGGTTTATGATATACATACTTTTGCAGATATTTTTCCACTTTCCCTCCGTGGTAAAGCAGGAGACTGGTCTAGACGTATATTATCTAGTCAAATTTTCACAGGGGAATCAATTTTTGTAAAGTTTCTTATCGACTTTCCTCCTCCACCTATATTTCAACACTTTGAATTTCTACCTGAAAGCATCCATGATCCTCCTCGATGTGACTTTTTCTATGGTCCTCATGACCAATTAACATCTGGATTGTTCTTAAAGGCTAAAAATGAATATCATACAATTCCCTCTCTCTTCATGACAAGTCTGCAAGAGGAAAATCATGCATCTTGTAGTGCTATATTCACAGAGGATTGTAAGGATTATTGTCCTAATATGCCTACTAATCCAACTTATGACAATGATTTATTTGATACCTTCCCCTTTAATGATGACCTTTTTGAAATATATCCTACTCAAGATCAACTTATGTCTAATGAAGTAATATTCATGGATGAATCTGGCATGGAGGATTCTCTTGATTTGAATAGCACTATCCCTCATATTTCTCATCACCATGTTGAATATGATGAAAGAGGGGATTCAAGGGGCCATATAGATTCATATGTTGACTCTCTTTCTGAAAATTCCCATAAGGATAATCAAGATTTTACATTGCAAAATTCCTTCACAAACCCATTGTTTCAGTTCAAAGAAGTTGAGGAATTCAATGACGATATTCATATCCCCCTTGCATGCATGATTTCTTTTGATGATGATAAATTTAAAGGGATTCTTATGCATTTGAATCCTTTACTTTCTCCCTCGATGCATGGTAGTTCTTTTCCGGATTAGGAGATCATAAATGATGACCTTATAATTATCAAAGAGCCCATTAATTCATCCTCAACATCAAAACTTCTAACCATCATTCTAATGTTATTGATCATCCTTATGCTTCCAATATCAAACCGAAATCTCGTCTTGTTGGTTGGTAGGTCCTGCAAGATGGTAATCAGTTTTTTTTGGATCTTGATAGGCCCACTACCCTTGTCACATGCATTTGTTGGTTGGAAAGGTGATCAACACTCTTTATACATCATCTTCCAATTCATTAATCATCCATCCAAAATCGATGATGTGTTTCTGTATGAAAAATGGCATCCTACCTGAATCGAAGAATGTTTTTCAGTGCCTTTGTACATAAATAATAAAGTGGGCTTTTAGTTTATTTAGTTTTGTCTTTCACTTTTTCTGTTCTATTTAGATTGCATGATCTTTTGTTGAAATAAAGTCTGGATCAGTTTTTCCATGAGATTGTCATTCTGTAAGTATTGTTGATCAATAAACAATAAAATTTACACAGTTGTCACAGTGTCCTCCTTTTATACATCGTTGAAATTTATTTTTTCTTTCAATACTGCTGTAAGATAGATGATTTGGTGTTCTTCCCTATTTTCCGCTATGCCTTGCTTCCCTCCATCCTGAGATTCAAAAGAGAATATCAGAAAATTTCTCCTTAAAACATGAAGAAACACTATTTACTATGTATTGATCATACAAGACCAAACCCCCTCATATGTACCACTTTTCATGAGTTATTCCCAAAGTCTCATATCATTATTTCCATTAAACCATCTTTTTCCCCCTGTTGCTTAACTATTCTTTCAATAATTCTTTTGTCTACTTTTACTGGTCTGTGAAACCTGACACTCTAAGTTCTTAATCTGTTGGAAATATATTTCCCTGTGAAGTCAACAATTTGTTGACTCCGAAAAGTGAAACATAGGGTACCTGCTTGCAAATGGTTGCAACGCCTTATTATTTAATTAAATTTAATAATATACTAATAGGTGGGACCCCTTGTGTGACTTGTGTGACTATGATGAAGAGATGAAACATATGTTTTAATGTACTTATGAATTGGCTGAGATACAAGCTCTACAATATATTTTCTTTAAATCGTTTTCAAAATAATTGAT
>JASDQU010010374.1:8049-31780 GCA_032191745.1 Picea mariana | reverse complement strand
ACAGGAGAATGAAGAGGTCAAAAGACAAGTCCAGGATTTGTTGGACAAAGGGTTGGTTAGAGAAAGCTTGAGTCCATGTGTTGTTCCGACAGTGCTCAGTCCAAAGAAGGATGGAGGCTAGAGGATGTGTACTGACTCGAGAGAGATCAACAAGATAACCATCAGGTATAGATTCATGTTGCCAAGAATGGATGATCTGATGGATTACTTGAGTGGAGCCAATTGTTTTTCAAAGATTGATTTGAAAAGTGGATATCATCAAATTTGTATGAGAGAAGGTGATGAATGGAAGACAGCCTTCAAGACAAATGAAGGATTGTATGAATGGCTTGTTATTTCGTTTGGTTTAACAAACGCGTCGATTACTTTCATGAGATTGATGAATGAAGTCTTGAGGGAGTTCATCCGGAAATTTGTCATTGTGTATCTTGATGACATACTGATTTTCAGTAAAACAGAGGAAGAGCATCTGAAACATTTGGCTACAGTGATGTAGAGGCTACAGCAGGAGAAGTTGCTGATAAACATGAAGAAATCCTCATTCATGAAGACAGAGCTCATTTATTTGGGGTTTTTTATTTCTGGAGATAAGTTGAGGATGGATCCGGATAAGGTGGAGGTAATTAAGAATTGGCCATCCCCGAAGAATATCTTTGAGGTGAAAAGTTTTCATGGATTGGCTAGTTTCTACCAGAAGTTCATCAGGAATTTCAGTGGAATTAGTGCACCTCTTCTGTATAGTGAAAAGACTTGTGTCTCTTCTTCACTATGTCCATCATCGGTGCACTAATTCCACNTGATGCAAGTGGATTTGCAATAGGGGCAGTCTTGAGCCAAGAAGACAGGCCGATAGCATACTTCAGCGAGAAGCTGAATGAAGCCAAAGTGAAATACTCCACTTATGACAAGGATTTCTATGCTATCATTCAGGCATTGAAAAAATGGAGACATTAATTGATTCCCAAGGAGTTTGTCTTATACAGTGATAATCATGCTTTGCAATTTGTGACTCAATAGGAGAAGTTGAATCAGAGACATGTTAAATGGGTTGAATACATGTAGAACTTTACTTTTGTAATTAATCATATTTATGGAACTGCTAACAAAGTTGTTGATGCTTTGAGCAGGAAATGTTTGTTGTTGCAGGAGTTCGGAGTCAAAACACTGGGTTTTGATGATCTTAGGGACATGTACAGAGATGATCCAGATTTTAAGGAGGCGTATGAAGCAACTGAGAATCCATTTCTCAGGGATAGAAGCCAATGGACAGAACACATGATCCAGGAAGGATTATTGTTTAAGGGTAATCAACTTTGTATTCCAAAATGCTCCATGAGGGAGAATTTGCTGAAGGAGAAACATAGTGGAGGATTGGCCGTGCATTTCGGTCATGACAAGACGTTCACAAAGTTGAATGAATCGTATTTTTGGCCAAGAATGCGAGCAGATGTCAAAAGATTTGTGGACAGATGCAGAATTTGTCAGCATTCAAAAGGAAAGAGGCAGAATGCATGTTTTTATCAACCGTTACCCATATATGACAGGCTGTGGGATGCATTCAGCATGGAATTCATATTGGGACTACCGAGAACACAAAGAGGGTTTGACTCAATCTTTGTGGTGGTGAATAGATTTTCTAAAATGGCACATTTCATACCGTGTAAGAAAACCAATGACGCAACTCACATTGCGAATCTGTTTTTCAAAGAAGTCATTCGACTTCACTGCTTACCAAGGAGCATAGTTTCGGATCGAGACACCAAGTTCGTGGCACACATCTGGAGAAATTTATGGAAAAAGTTGGGAACAAACTTATCATTCAGTTCTGCTTATCATCCTCAGACGGATGGATAGACAGAAGTTTGGGAGACTTGTTGAGGAGCTTGGTGATAGAACACCACAGTCAGTGGGACAATATTCTGCCACAGAAAGAATTTGCTTATAATGATTCAATCAACAGAAGCACAGGAAGATTCCATTCCAGATTGTTTATGGGATGTAGCCAAGAGGAGTTTTGAAATTGATGGATTCAGAACAGAATGCAACTAGGAGTGCTAGTGCAGAAAATTTCGCAGAAGCGATGAGGGAACTTCACAGCCAGGTGAAGGAGCGATTGGAAAACTTGAGCCAAGAATATAAGCGTAAAGTAGATCAACACAGGAGACAACTTCAATTTGAGGTTGGTGATTTGATTCTGGCACATCTGAGAAAGGAAAGGTTCCCGAAAGGGACATATAACAAACTAAAGATGAAAAAGATTGGACCATGTAAGGTCTTAAAGAAATTTGGGGCAAATGCTTATGAGATTGAGTTACCCGATGGGATCAGAATTTCTCCGATATTCAATGTCTCAGATTTGTACCCATACAAAGCTGAAATAGGAAAAAGTGAAGAACAACCAGAAGTTTAGTGGACTAAACATATGCCAGTTGCAGAGAAACCATAGATGGAATGCATACTGGACAAAAGAGTCAGCAAGAAGACCAGGAGAAAGGAATACTTTGAATACTTGGTCAAGTGGAAGGGACATCCAGTTGAAGATGCCAGCTGGGAGAATGAAGTAGAGATTCAGAAGCATGGACAGACCATGCAAGAGATCATGGACAGGAGCCCATGAAAATTTTCAAGCAGAGGAGTATGATACAGGAGCATCGCCAACATCAAGCAAGCGTGGGGCAAGTACCAACACATTTTGGCACATGATAAAATTGTTTGAATATTTTTGAAGTTGGATGTGCCAAACTTAAATGAAACAATTAAGGGAGGGCACACTTCCATATTTTAAACAGACCTTGAGCGTCCCGCTCTCGTCTGTATTAGATGAAGGCATTTATGTTAGTTAATGTTAGTAGGTAGCTTTGAATTCTCAGACAGTTTTAGGAGCGAAGAGGGAAAACGGATATAGACACCCTCACTTGTATCATTGTAACAGTAGTAGATAGAGCATAGAGAAGAGAGCAGAGAGAGATGTAGTTGAAAACACCCATGTACATAGATTTGAATTAATAGAAAGATCTTCGATTCAAATTCATGGTGTCATAATTGTTCTCTGTGTATGCATTGTGAATGTTATGCTCATGAACGTTTAATTTTTGTTATACATTTGCTTTATATGCTATGTACATAATTTCATGCTTTGTGTTTGAAGTCTGAGAGAGAGTGGAGAATGAGTTTCAATTGTTTCTCTGTCTGAGTAAGAGTTTTTCCTGCAAGGAGTGCAGTGAAATTGTCCGCAAGGTGTGCGTCAATAGAAGTCGGAGTTCATCTCTGAAAACTCAGAAGAGATAACGTTATTCTCATTCTCACAGAGGTGAAAATTAATCACAAGATCCGTGCAAGGAGTGCGCAGGATGAGTGAAGTCTCAGGGTTTGCAAACTGAGCGAAGTTGGGAAAGACTGTTGTCGCAGGGAGTGCACAGAGTTGAAGGATTCAATACTTGGAAGTATTGAAAAGTTGCCACAAGGAGTGCGTGCAGGAGTCATCTTGGAGACTTGAGATGAGGAGAAGCTCAAAGGAATTTGTGTTTTGAACGTTGGAAGGAAACGCAACAACTTTGGTTCGCTGGCGGACGAGTTTTCATGAAGATACCGTATTCGTTTCGCCAAAATTTTCAAGGAGGAATTTGATGGTCAGAATCCTCCATGGAGGATTCACGAAGTCCCGAAAGCCGTCAGATCTTGCAGAGGAGCAGGGGAGTTACAGCAGCATTCATCCAGTGCAAGTTCGAGAAAAATCAAACCGTAGGATCCAAACCAACGAGGGTCGTTGGATCACCCACGAAATCGCATCTCGGGATTTCGGGAGGTGAAGGGTCGAAACCTTTGTAACAAGACTTGCAAAATCGTGAATGGTGAAGTCCCGAGGTCATGAAATAATCTAATCCATCCATTGGAGGAGGATAGGTGGTTAGAGGATCTCTTGAACTCGGAGGTTCGCCGAGTGAGAACCCAAACCTTGAATGCTTGAAGTCGCGAGAAGCGAGGTCGCGAAATAATCTAAGTTGTCCATTGGAGGAGGATAGGTGGCAGAGATCAGAGGATCTCGTGAACTCAGAGGTTCGCCGAGTGAGAAACCAAACCTTGGGTGCTTGAAGTCGCGAGAAGTGAGGTCGCGAAATAATCTAAGTTGTCCATTGGAGGAGGACAGGTGGCAGAGATCGGAGGATCTTGTGAACTTGGAGGTTCACCGTGTGAGAACCCAAACCTTGGGTGCTTGAATTCGCGAGAAGAGAGGTCGTGAAATAATCTAAGTCGTCCATTAGAGGAGGATAGGTGGAAGAGATCATAGGATCTCATGAACTCGGAGGTTCGTCGGGTGAGAGTCCAAAACTTGGGTGCTTGAAGTCGTGAGAAGCGAGGCCGTGAAGTGTCGAGGTTACACATAAGAGGCACGTGGCAGAACCGCAAGGTGGGCCCGAGAAGTGGACCAGCAGACACACGTCACACATTTGGAGGAGTCAACACTCTGTTAACCTCTCGCGTCTCAGGGACTCGGGAGGTAAGGGAACAAGAGTTTGAGCTTTCGACTCGCGAAGTCGCGAGTAGTGAGAAAGGTGCTAGTGCTTAGCCTAGACAGTGGTCGCATAAGGAGGGCACTGACAGAAGAAGGGGCTAAACCTATTTCGTGATCTAGGGTATCACGGATTTGGATGAGGAAGAGTCGGAGTCTCAACTCACGAACTCGCGAGATTGCGAGTTGCCGAGAAGGACCTGTGGATCGATAATTTTGCAGATTCCAGTGGGAATCAAAAGAGCTGATCCAACTTGAAGGGCATATAGAACGATCTTGTGAGCGGATATTAGTCCCAAGGGCCAATAGGTCTTCATCAATCTCCCTTGGGGTTCTTTTGTTTTTTGTCATAGATAAAACCTATCTTGATGAATGGTGACCTTTGGTAACTAAGAATATCATCTAATATTTCAATAAATTTTCTAAACTTCAAGCTTCTACTCAATTGATCAGTTCTTTTGTATGGTTCCTTTCTTAAGGAAATGATTTCATCCTCTAGCTTCTTGTAATTTTCTTCATTTTCTTTCAATTGGATTCTTAGCACTTCTTCTATCATTTTTCCCTCTTCTAGTTGAGTCTTCAGGATGATAATTTTTTTTTCTATTTCATCAAGATCATGATCCTTCTTTTCATATTTCTACAATTTATCTTTCTACTTTTTATTCTTTCCCCTAATTCTATCTATTTATTCTAAGGTACTAACGAGTTCTGCTTCAAGATTCACTTTCCCATCAATGTCTTCTTCTTTTGAATCTTATTTTTTTCTTTTCTGAATGTCTTGATTTTGTGTACCAGTAGACTTTGTATCCATGGACATGAAGAGGAATTATTCTTTGTCAATATTAGAAACATATCCATCACTTTCTTCAGACGAGCTACCGTCCTCTCTAGAGTAAAAACTCTTCTTAGCATATTTTCCTCTTTTTTGTTTATATGGTTTGCTTTTATTGTTATGTTCTTCTTTGTCATTATTGTCTTTATCATCACTGTCTTCCCTTTTTGTATATTGACATTTAGTAGAAAAAAGTCCTACTCTATCATAATTAAAACACTTGAAGGGAAGCTTACCTTTGTATTTTCCATATCCTCTTTTTATCTTTCTTACGAATTATGCTTCTTCTTTATTTGATTCATGGTTGGAACAATCACAGGATTTGTTTCTTTTTTTCTTCTTTGATGATTTGGAAGTTGCTTCCTTATGTGTTGACTTTTCTTTTTATATCCTCATCTCATATGCAGTGAGAATCCCATGCATCTCATCCATCATCGGTTTCTACATATCATTCTTTTCTTCAATGGCAGAGACCTTAGCATCAAATCTTAAGGGGAGTGACATTAACACCTTTTGTACAATCATTAGTTCTTCAAACTTTTCATCAAGTCTTTTGATGGTGTTAACAATTTCATCAACACAGAGAAGAGAGGCTACAACATCCACTTTATCTTTCATTTTCAAGCTCTCAAAATTGTCTTCTATGATTTTGGAGCTTTGTCTTCTTAACCTTGTCATTGCCTTCATAAATATTTTGAAGCTTGTCCCAAATTTATTTTGTTGATCTGCAATGCATCACCTTGAAAAACTCAGGTTTTGGTACACCACAAAAGGTGGCATTCATGGATTTTGTATTATTTTGACTAGGCGTGTTCCCGGTCGTATCTGTTGGTGGAGTTGTTGGGGTTGTATAACAAGTCACGAATGATAGAAAAATATTGAAACCAATGTCCATTAGATATGTTTGCATCCTTATGCTCCAGAAGGCATAGTTTGTTTTGTCAAACAATGAAGCCATGTTTGTGGAGAAACCTTCTTGACTAGCCATGTGTTCTCCCAAAATCTTCCTTCTAGCAGTTAAATTGTTTCCATAGGAACCTTCTTTGATACCGATTGTTGAACTTATGATTATACTAAAAGGGGAGGTGAATCAATATAAGATAATTTTTACTTTAAATGAGTATTCATCAATCATTCATTAAATTTAAAACAATAAATGCATGTAAACTCAAATCACATTGTTAACACATGAAATGTTCAGGAGTCAAAATTCTGCCTTGTTTTACTATATATTTCTCATAGCATATTTTTATGTTTCTTCAAGGTTACTTCAGGTTGAAATAAGATTGCAACATCTTTTGGAAGGTCTATCCTAATTCAGGTACAATTTTTGAAAGGTTGGAATCTTTTTCAAAGAAAACAGACTGCTACAGGAAAGTTCGCAGCGCCTAGACTCACTGGCGCCGCAAACTAGTAATTTGGGACAATTTGTAGCAATTAGCACACAATAGAGTCATGTTTTGATAATAAATTTTGAATTCCTATCCAAGTTCTTCTGAAATTTGGTGTGGAAAAGAATTATATTACCATTGACTTTCTGACAAAAAATCAGCTCGACCCAATTCGTATTTTTGCAGAAACGTCAAAATAATCACCTACAGGAAAGTTCACAACGCATGATATCAAAGGCACTGTGAAATCTAATAGTTTGATCAATCCGAGCTATGGGGGGGGGATTCCAGTTGTCATGGAAGGTTTGAATCCTATGTATCTCATTGGTTTTGACCTCCTTAGGGTAGAGAGAGATCATTCACTATATATCAAAGGGATTTTGATAAGGAAAGGGTTGGATTCATGATCCAAGAGAGGAGAGAGTTGGAGGAGAAACTTAGTTGCTCATTTGTAAGCCTGAGGGTCTGTTTGTAATCAACATTTCTGCCATTAAAGATTCATGAGAGTTTTTTAATCATATTTTCTTCTTTGTTTTCCCATTTCTTTGTTATCTTCTTGCTTGAATATATTGCAGGTTTTTAGGATCATAATTTCCATTGATTGATGGATTCATGAACAATAGAGGATATGTTGAAGCTTTCCCATTAAATCATTGTTTATTGTTTAAGGAATATTTATTCTATTTTCAGAAAGGATATCTATACAATGCTTCCTTTTTTCATATTTATTATGCTTCTACTCATCATTATATATCCATTTTGTCTAGTATACAGTTTGATTGTCTTTTATCTGTCGGATGTTATGACTCCATGCCCAATGGAATGCCTCTGTATAAAATTTGTTTCCCTCTCCCTTTCTTTCACAGTCTTGCTAATATAACTACTCAAACCATTTATCCTTTACATTCTGATGGGTATTAGTCTTACACCTACAACAATCTATGTGTGACTTCTAGTGCCAACACACAGTACACGGGGTTTAATTTGGAAACCCTTGTGGGAGAAAACCACAAAAACTTATCTTTATAAATGTATGTAGGCACCAACCTACTAGAGACACCAATCTCTTCAGCGGAGCACCAACTCAGCAAGATATTATGTAGGCACCAACCTACTAGAGACACCAATCTCTTCAGTTGAGCACTAACTCAACAAGATATTATGTAGGAACCAACCTACTAGAGACACCAATATCCTCACATGATCACCAACTTAGTAAGACCTGTATAGGGACCAATCCAAGATCCTCATACATATAATACTTCTGATTTCACCTGCATGCTTCATACTTCATGCATTTCACAATATCATCATACCCTTAACTTTCATGCTCCAGCGCCTCTCCTTGCTTTCATATTTAGCCTTCATGCCCTAGTGAACCTCATATCATCATTCCCAGAAATTAATTCTAGACTACAACATCACAACCTCAAAACAACGCACTTTGCAGCATCATAGACCTTAGTCCTTCATAGTGCACCCTTAAAAATCCAATAAAACTTCTCTTGCACACCTTTAGGCCCAAAGAATATTCCCCACCTCCTCTTACAAACGTCAGATCTCTTCTTTGCTCCTTTTCTTTATCTTCTTCTATTTGACCTATTGTTACAAATATTGTAGGCACCAACCTAATAGAGACACCAATATCTTCAGTTGAGCACCAACTCAACAAGATATTGTGTAGGAACCAACCTAATAGAGACACCAATCTCTTTAGCTGAGCACCAACTCGACAAGATATTGTGTAGGCACCAACCTACTAGAGACACCAATATCCTCACTTGAGCACCAACTCAGTAAGACCTATATAGGGACCAATCCAAAAATTTCATAGACATAGTACTTTTGAATTCACTTTCATGCTTCATACTCCTGCATTTCATAGCATCATCATACCCTTAACTTATAGGCTTCAGTGCATCTCCTTGCTTTATAACCCAGACATCGCTTCAAACCCTAGTAAGATTTATCCTTCATGCCCTAGCGAACCTCATAACATCATTCCTAGAATTTAATTCTATACTACAACATCACAACCTCAAAACAACGCACTTTGCAGCATCATAGACCTTAGTCCTTCATAAAACACCCTTAAAACTCCAAGAAAACTCTTCTTGTGCACCTTTAGACCCTGAGAATATTCCCCATCTCCTCTTGCACATCTCAAATCTATTCTTAGGACTTGTACTTTCTCCCCTTTCTTGGATACTCTTCAAATGTGCACATTTATCCTATATTTATAGTGTTTCTACATTCACTTATGGGTTCGACTTGTAAAATTTGTTGGCCCAAACTAATATAATTTTTCATATCTCCCCATTCCTATGGAGTTAGAGGGAGTGCCATATGTCATTGGAAAGGTCTCAGAATAAACTTTTCAACCATATATCCTATGCTCCCATTTGAGATAGGTCTTTAGAATAAAAATACCTTCAAATTGTTAGGGACCTAACTTCCCTAACCCCTCACATAGGTAGAATAACATATTTCCATGTAATAAAGTCCAGTATTAATAAGGCCTAGCAATAAGGAAGAATAAGTCAAATGTAATAAGACCTAATAGAAGATTTCGCTTCTAGAAGGATCTTCCTCTAGATTGTTCTTTTGGATAGATAGATTTATTATAAATAGGAGTAGAGGGTATGAGAATTTTTGTCTTGAGAATTATTGTAATAGAGTGTTGCTCTGCTGGAGGTTTCCCCCTCGAAGAGGCAAGTGAACATGGTTTCCTATCAATAAAGGTATTATTTGGTGTTGTGGTTTCATCTATTGTATTGTTTCGTTGTTATTCTCTGCAATATTTATGTTTCATCCTATTATAATAGATCTAGTACCTTACACAAAGATATCTAAACTGATTATCAAAAATCCAAAAACAATATTTCCAACAATCTCCATCTTGCAATCTTTATCTTTGATCTGGATTATTTTCGATACTAAATGACAGCGGAGATATAATAAAGAAATGTACATAGATATATCATATATACAATAATATAACAAAGATATATTAGAAATATAACCATAAACACAAAGATATAATAATACACAATTTCTATTAATAAGCGAAATGTACAAAACTATAGAAATACAGAGTGAAAGACTCGCTAGAATGATGGTAGCTTATCTCTAAGAAGAGATGTGATGGATATGATCATTCACAAGAAGATGATTCTTACAATGAGGCTCCAAAGTCCTTCTTAACATAAATAAAATCCAAAACCCTAACCTCGGAAGATGAAATCCAATAGTTTTGTGGACTCCTTTTTTGGTAGTTTGGTGTATCAATTTCCCTGAGGCCTAACTTTGGAATACGATCTTTGTTTGGGGATCAAAATAGTTCGTTGGAAAGGCATCAATAAGGAGATTCATTTTGGGGGCTCAATCAAATCCTTTAATTAATTCTAAGGTGCTTGATCGTGAAAAAAACATCGTTTTGGCCCTCAAAATGGCCCCAAAAGTTTGGGACCCAAAAAACTGCTAAAAATAGTAAATTGCCAACAAACTATTTTGAGCCAGTGGAAATAGGTGGGTGGACACTGATATCCACCTGGATAAATATTCCCTCCTTAGGAAGAAATGGTATCCATTGTGTTGATTTATTGGGGGAGAGGGGAAAGTGTTTGTTGAATCTGAATATTGGTGAGTTGCTTTCCTTGCTGGAGAAGTTGTGTTGCTTAGATTGTTGAAGAATGTCACGATCCTATTGCTAGTAGGGTTGAATATGTTCAAACAACCTGTTGTATCTTGGATTGACTAGGTAGTGTGTAGGCACCATTGTAGGTGAAGAAATAATATCTTCTTTCTCTTCTGCAATCTGCTTATGTTGGATAGAAAGGTCTTGGGCCAAAGCTGTAGTGGTTGTAGTGTCCTTTTGTTCACCTTTTGAATAGATTTTGAAGAAGTTGAATTTTACTGTATAAGAGATTACCTTGCGGAACTATTTTGGTGGGACAATAGTTGGAACTACCTCTGGTATCCTGTAGAGATGACCCCCTGGAGTAACAATGACACTACGGGGTCGAGACTCATAAATAGCATCGTGCGTCCACATATATGGCTAGCCCAAAATAATATCACAGACATCCAGTGAGGAAACATCACATAATACCTCATCCTTGAAGGGTTGGATGCCATATGACAATCAAAATTGTTGGATGACACAGAGATCTCGTCCCTAGTGAAGCCACTTGATGTTGTATGGTTGTGGGTGTGGTGTTGTCGATAATCCCAACTATTTGACGACCTCTACTGAGATGAGGTTCTTCTGGCTTCCGCTATCAACAATAAAATATAGTGGGGTCCCCTTCACCCACATATGTGAATCAAAAAGGCATTCCCCCTCTTCAGGATCTGTTGGTTCTTCTGGTTGAATTATTGAAGTCGTGACAATAGCAATGGGGTCTACATCGATGATCTGTCTTCTCCCATTATTTTCTGAATCAGATTCTGAATCAAGGTTCGACTCCTTTTATTTGATCTTGCCAACCAATGATTGTTTTGAGTGACATTCATCATTGTTGTGTGAAGGGATTTTGAGAAAATAACACCACTTTTCAGTGCCCTTCTTCATCTTTCCGTTACGTTTATTTTCTTGTGGCTTGGGATGGTTTTCTGGAGGTTGGTTGTTAGGGTCATCTCTACCATACTTTGGTTGTTGCGGATTTGCAGACCCGAACTCCCATTTATTCTGGTGCCTAAATTTTGGCTCGATTTTGACAACATATCGATAATAAGCTCCCAGTAAATGAGATTTCCAGGAAACCTATTTCGGTTTGGATGTACCTATGCAAATCCTCGCGGTATTTTAGAACTAGATTTCGCTCGAATTCTTTGATACCCAACTTGGTGCGCAAGCTATGGAAAGTATATGTGAACTCCCACATTTTTTGGCCCCTCTCTTGCCGCAGTGTGGTCCATCTCATGTACTGGTTGTCGTAGTTACCAACAGGGTAATATTTTTCCTTGATCGCATCCACAAAAAAATACCAAGTGGGCTCGGCCCCATATATTACAGACTCCTCTATGTAACTTTACTCCCAGTAAGTTTCCCACCAATGTTTGACATGGGGGAGAAATAACCTTCTAGAAAATTAAACCATTTTTCTAGGGCATCTGCATCGATCTAACCTTCAAATAGGGGAATATCAAAATGAATTTGTACCTTGAAGGGAGAGGTGCCTCCAAAGTGGACACTTGATGAAGACATGCATGTTTTTATCGGCAGACATTGAAGGATGTGGGAAAAATTCTCCATCATTTCATCCCTCTGTCACGTGAGGGCTTGCTCAAGCAACAAATTAATAGAATCTTCTACTCTGTCGTCTTTATTTTATTCTTCCATGGAGGGTTTATTGGGCGCGTGAGAGAGATTTTCCTCAAGAGAGACAAGGTCAAGACCCAACTTGCTATACTCAAACCTCGTCAGGGACATACATTGAAAAATGAACAAGAGCATCCTACTCTGATAACACTGATCCAAATTATTTTTGGCACAAAATGAGAGTGGAGATATAATAAAGAAATGTAAATAGATATATCAGATATCCAATAATATAATAGAGGTATATGAGAGATATAAACATAACAACAAAGATACAGTAATACACAATTTCTATTAATGAGCGAAATGTACAAAACTGTAGAAATAGAAAGTGAAAGACTCGCTAGAATGGTGGCAGCTTATCTCTAAGAAGAGATGTGAAGGCTACACTCTTTCAAAATAATATGATTCTTATAGTAATTCTCCAAAGTCCTTTTTAGAATAAATATAATCCAAAACCCTAACCCCAAAAGATGAAAATCCAACAGTTTTGTGGACCCTGTTTTGGGTAGTTTGGTGTATCAACTTCCCGGGGGCGTAACTTTGCCATACGATCTCCATTTGGGGAGAACGATAGCTCGTTGGAAAGGTATAGATGAGGAGATTCATTTTGGGGAATATTAAAAGGTTTTGGCTATCATTGAGCTACTCAATTATGAAAAAACATAATTTAGGCCCTCAAAATGGCCCCAAAAGTTTGGGACCCAAAAAACTGCTAAAAATAGTAAATTGTCAACAAACTGATTTGAGTCAGCTGGAATATGTGGGTCGCCACCGATATCCACCTGGATCAATCTTGTAAATTTGTATTTTCCCTAATCCATATGGATATCAGTGGCCACCCACCTTTTCCAACTGGCTCAAAACAGTTTTCTGACAATTTTGGCAATTTACTATTTTTAGTAGTTTTATCTTCCAAGGCCATTTTGAGGGCCTAAATGAAGGTTTTTAGGGATCAAGTTTATCTATAATATTTTAAGGAATTATTGAGCCCCAAAATGAATCTCCTCGACGATACCTTTCCAACTAGCTATCACACGCTTAAAACGGAGATCGTATGCAAAAGTTACGACTCCGGGAAGTTGATGTACTAACTTACCCAAACGGGGCCCACATGACTTTTGGCGCTTCATTTTCTAGAGTTAGGTTTTTGGATGTCTAGGGTTTTGGGCATTCTTTTTTATTGTAAAAATTCCTTCAGAGACTCATTTTAATCTTCTTCTTTCGAATGCACGCAACCATCACATCTCTTCTCAGAGATAAGCCACCACCATTCCAGCAAGCTTGTTTCTGCTGCATTTTACAGTTTTAGCTTATTTCGTTATTGAATAGAAAACCAATTTTACTGTATCTCTGTTATTTTGTGTTAAGCACCTATTAATAATCTGTATTCATTTCGTTTTGGTCATAAAATCTAGATCAATGGTATCAGAGCAGTCTGCTCCTCGTCATCTTAATGCATGTCCCCAATGATGTCGGAGTACAAAGAGTTGGATATCAAGCTTGTTTATCTTGAGGACAGAAGCTCTCGCATGCCCAAGCGACCTCTCATGGCAGGAGAAAAGAAAGATGACGGGACAAGAGATACTTTCAAACTGTTGATTGAGAAATCCCTCACGCAACAGAGGAACGAGATGATGGATAGTTTCACGCAAATCCTTCGAAGGCTACCAACAGGCGACGCATCTTCTTTGAACAGAGCTGCCTCCCCCTTCAAGGTACAAATAAACTTCAATATTATTATATTTGAAGGTCATATAGACGCAGATGTTGTAGACAAGTGGTTGAATCTACTAGAAGGGTATTTTTTTTTCCACAACTTTTCAAATAGAGAAATGATTACTTTTGCACTCCTCAAAGTCGTTCCCCATGTCAAAGATTGGTGGGAAACTTTCTGTGAGCAAAAGGAAACAGAGGAAACCTCATTATTTTCAGTCATGACCACCTAAGAAACCTTCAGGGATGTTATTAAGAAACAATACTACCCTGTCAGAAGTTATGATGACCTGTGTACCAAATGGACCACAATGTGGCAAGAAAGAGACCAAGCAGTGCCAGATTTCACAAATATCTTCCATACCTTGCACACCAAGCTAGGTATCAAAGATTCAGAGAGACATATGGTGCTCAAGTATCGCGATGCTCTGCATAGATACATCTATACTGAAATGAAATTTCTGGACATCTCATCCTTGGGCGCAACCTACCGATATGCTGTCAAAATCGAGTAGAAGCTCAAACAAAAGACGCAACAATTTGAGCCTGGGAACCCCTCACAACAAAAGCCAGAAAAGGGTGGCCCCAACCCACAAAACAAAGGACAAAGAAAATATGGACAGTATCAGGACAACGAGTCCAAGCCGCAAGAACAGAAGGATATCAGAAAGACAAAGAAAGATACAGAGAAGTAGTGCGACTTCCATAAGAGCCCTTGGCATAACACTGTTGACTGCCACTCAAAGAAGTCGTCGGTGGCCGAAGTGAAAGCCTATGAATAATATGTGGATTCTAACTTTGAGCTAGAACTAGAAAGGGGAAGATGGATCATTGATGCGGAACCCAGTGCCACTGTTGCTACCATCAAGCTCCAACCTGGTGAACCAGATGAACCAGAAGAAGGAGAGTGCCTCTTCCATTCACAGATGTGGGTAAAAGGCAGCCCACTGCACTTCATCGTTGATAGTGGTAGCCAAAAGAACCTCATCTCAGCAGAGGTCATCAAGTGGCTGGCCCTGCCAATAACGCCGCACCCACAACCCTACACCATTGGATGGCTCCGCCAAGGAAGCGATCTCTGTGTCAGCCTACAGTGCCGACTGTCGTACGACATCAAGCCCTTCAAAGACGAGGTATTGTGTGATGTTGCTCCTCTCTAAGTTTGTGATGTTCTTTTGGGCCAATATTATTTATGGAAACATGATGTTGTATATGAATCTAGGCCTTGTAGTGTTATTATTACTTAGAACACGAAATTGTACAGGATACCTAAGGCAGTCCCACCTAGTGCTATTTCCTTAATCCCTGCTAAGCAATGCAGGAAGGTCATCTCTCAAATGGGGAAGTTTGTCTTCTTCATGATTCACTCTCAGAATAAGCGAAAGATCGAAGCCACATCCAGGGTCTCTGCGGTTCACCTCTCCACATAGCTGAAGCAAGTAGATAAGGTCATGGAAGAATACTCAGATATCTTCTCCTCACCTACAGGGGTACCTCTGCACTGCCAGGTCAAGCACCCCATCGATCTGACCCCCAGTGCACCACTTCCCAATGGGACAATCTATCACCGCTCTTTGTTAGAGAATCAGGAGATCAAGCGACAGATTCAAGAACTACTCCACAAGGGGCACATCCGTCCCATCTCATCACCTTGTGGGAGCCCAATTGTGCTGGTACAGAAGAAAGATAGAACTTAGCGACTCTGCATTGATTACTGGGCTCTAAATAAAATCACAGTCAGGAACCAGTACCCAATTCCCTGNCTGCGACCATTCACCAATACTTTTGTAGTGGTGTATCTGGATGACATTCTAATTTACAGCAAGACTTGGGTCGAACACTTGCAACATATTCAACAGGTTTTGCACACCCTGCGGCAGCACAAGCTATACGCCAACTTGGAAAAATACTCCTTCGGCATGGACAGGGTCCATTACCTGGGGTACATCATTGATCAGCATGGTGTACATATGGATCCAGCCAAGATCCAAGTCATTTGTGACTGGCCAGCCCCAACAACACTCACTGAGAGTCGCAGCTTCTTGGGCCTTACCAATTTCTACAGCAGGTTCGTGCTGAGATTCTCCCATATTGCATGGGCCCTCAACCAAATAAACAAGGGTGGTGTTAAGGAAAAATTTGTGTGGGGCCAGTCCCAACAACAAGCATTCGATGATTTGAATCAACACGTGTGATCATCCCCAGTACTTTCACTACTAGACCTACAACATCCCTTTGAGATCGAGACAGATGCTTTAGACTATGTTGTGGGCATCCTTCTCACTCAGCACGACCACCCCGTGACCTATCATAGTGAGACATTATCAGATATTGTCCTTAAGTACCCTACTTACAACAAACAAATGTACTCCATTGTGCAAGCCTGTCGTCAGTGGAGACATTACATTCTTGGGAAGGAAACAATCATCTACACTGATCATAAGACACTGCAGTTCATGCAGACACAAGGAAAATTGCAAAATGACCGCCATCAAAAGTGGTCCACATACTTGCAGCAATTCCACCTCAACATCGAATATAAAACAAGAAGCACCAATCACGTCAATGATTGCATCAGCAGACCGTTAGTCATGGCACTCACCACAGTGCTAGACTCGTGCAGCCATGCGACATATGGATGGCCCCAACTCTATGAGATAGACCTTGACTTCACCACCACCTACCAAATGTTGGGTGCAAACGTAGTTGTCAATAATTTTCATCTTTAGGATGGGTTGTTGTGTCATCTTGGCCATATCTGTGTTCCATCAAGTGAGGGAGCGAAGCTGATCTAGTAAGCCCACTATAGTTGGGTGGCAGGACACTTCGGCGTCGAAAAGACAGTGGCGATGCTACAGAAACATTTCTATTGGCCGAAAATTCGACAGGAGGTCAACAAGTATATCAGGTCCTACATTGCCTGCGCTATTGCCAAACTGACCACTAAGAAACAGGGCCTGTACACCCCTCTTCCTACTCCTGACAGGCCATGGGAATCCATCTCAATAGAATACATGTCGGGCCTCTCGTCCACCAAGCACGGAAATGACTGTGTTTTTGTGGTTGTTGATTGTTTTTTTAAGATGACGATTCTGGTTGCCTGCCAGAAGAGCATCACAGCAGAGACCACTGCCAAGCTCTTCTCTGAACGAGTCTAGGTACATTTTGGAATCCCACAAACCATTGTCTCAGATCGGGATAGTCGATTTCTCAGCACATTCTAGTCAAGCCTCTAGTCACTGTTGGACACCAATCTCACCAAATCCATGACCTTCCACCCCCAAATAGTTGGCAAACCGAGGTTGTAAATCGAATGATTGTGCATATCCTTCGCATGTATAATTCAAAGCACCCTCGCACATGGGATGAGAGTCTTCCCTATGTCCATCATAGTTACAACTGAGCCCTACATAGCTCAATCGGCCACATCCCCTTTCAGGTGGGGTTGGGATTCCAACCATTGGGTCCCATAGATGTTGCACTTCCCCTTGCGGTCACCTTGACCAACTCATCTCCTGCTCAAACTAAAGCTGACAAAGCCACCCAGTTCATTGAGAATATCCAGCACATCCGCCTATAGGTTCAGGATATCCTACAAAAGTTCAATTACAAGTACAAACAGTGCCATGATCAACATCGGGTGCCACATAAGTTTCAGGTGGGCGACAAAGTTTGTTTTCACTTGCAGAAAGAACGCCTTACAGGACCCCATCAGAAGCTTCGCACACTTCGTTATGGGCCGTACACTACACCAAGGCCATGGGGGATAATTCTTTTGAGTTCAACATTCCTCCTTTCCTTGGCCTGCACCCAGTGTTCAACGTGGATCTCCTTCACCCTTATTTCCCACCATTATTGGACACCTCAGAAGTAGGNCAACATTCCTCCTTTCCTTGGCCTGCACCCAGTGTTCAACGTGGATCTCCTTCACCCTTATTTCCCACCATTATTGGACACCTCAGAAGTAGCAGAACAACTGACACCAATAGAGCTCAACCCTGACTGCATACAAAAGGCATCCAATGATCATATTGTGGACACACAGATCAAGGGCACTTTACAACAAAGGATCCAGCTTTATCGAGTCGTCAAAGCAGGGTAGCGCCTGCACCAAGGCAAGTGGCTCACCCGGGGCCAAATTCAGCAGAATTTTCCTCATCTTATGGGGGACCTCAACGCAATGGATACCATTGCTTCCTAAGGAGGGATTATTAATCCATATGGATATCATTGGCCACCCACCTTTTCCAACTGGCTCAAAACAGTTTTCTGACAATTTTGGCAATTTACTATTTTTAGCAGTTTTATCTTCCGGGACCATTTTGAGGGCCTAAATGAAGTTTTTTTGGGATCAAGCTTCTCACTAATAATTAAAGGAATTGTCGAACTCCCAAAATGAATCTCCTCGATGATACCTTTCCAACGGGCTATCACGGGCCTAAAACGAAGATCGTATGTAAAAGTTACGACCTCGGGAAGTTGATGTACTAACTTACCCAAATGGGGTCCACATGACTTTTGACGCTTCATCTCCTAGGGTTAGGTTTTTGGATGTCTAGGGCTTTTGGAATTCTTGTTTATTGTAAAAATGCCTTCAGAGCCTCATTGTAATATTCTTCTTGCGAATGTGCGCGGCTCCGTCACCTCTCTTCTCAGAGATAAGCCGCCACCATTCCAGGAAGCTTGTTTCCGCCGCATTTTACAGTTTCAGCTTATTTCGTTATTGAATAGAAAACCAGTTTTATTGTATCTTTGTTATTTTGTGTTAAGCACCTGTTAATAATCTATATTCATTTCATTATGTTCATAAAATCTGGATCATTCCCCCCGTCTTTGACATCAATAACAACAATATTTCTAACACTCATTGTTCTCAATGTCTAGCATGATGCTATTGTTCGACGAGATTGTGTCCCAAAGTAAGAAAAGACACAATATTTGTGTCAGAAATGGACACGAGAAGAGCAAAGAAAAAAATAATATATCCATGGTGGATTTAGACAATTTCATGACTCAACTACTTGAAATTCTTAGTGGGGTGAATGCCATGTACTTGTCCAAAAAGGGAGAACAATCAGGAGGAGGCATTTAAGTTGAAAACACAAAAAGTTGTCGTGTTATGTTACCTAGTTATAAGAATAACATCAGTCAGTGGACATGTTATCATCAAGGCACCATGTGTGTTTGTGTTGGGTGGATGTGGCCACTAATGCACTCAATGACAATATATTTATATGACATTACAGGATGTCTTTAATTAATAAATAATATATAAATGGACGCAAATGATTGCACCCCATTCCATTTGTTAATGACTTGACAATGGCTTCTTTTACTTTTATATTTATGTATTTGTATATATTCATTAGATTCTATTTAAAATGCATGGATGGGATGGGGATATAAAATATAAATTGCAAGATAAGGCTCAGGCATGAGGCGAGAAACATGGAGGCTACATCATGTATACTCTAAAACGAGTTGGATATCATGAGATTGAGTCAGCGAGTGTCAGGTACCAAAACAAGCACAGGCTGGCAAAGGTGCAGGAATTACCTGGCGATGCATAGGATTTAATAGAAAAATATAACGTACAGATTGTTCAATTAAGAAGGTTCCTTGGCCGGGGGTTTTCAGAACGAATTCGTAAGTGAAATCGCAAGTTCCACACACGACGATGATGTGATTGTCGGGAAGGATCTAGTTGGAGGCGTACCATCGATTGTCGGCGAGATTGGGAGCCTGTGATTCATCCCAGTTGCAAGCGTCATTCGAGTAAGGTACAAAGTAGCAGATTCTCCAGCCCTGTCCCGCCAACCTCTGGTATGGACAGGCGTCCCGTTGGCAGAGAAGGCACTGGATGAACACCAAGTATCGGTGTCCAACAACAATATAATGCGTTATTACAAGCCTAGAATCTTAAAATTTTATACAAATATGAAGATAGTCACATTACAAAAAATGTTGCAAGTACTCCTCTACTGTCACATATTTTACATGGGGATACAGCTCTAAGGAGTCCACTCCCTCGCTTGCAATCATTTCAAAATCCAAGTCTCCTCTGAAGAAAATTCGATATATATGTGTCATAACCACCTGCAGATGATAAGGTGCACCTGCAAGATTATATGCAATATTTGGCATTAGTTATTTCGAAAATTGCAATTTTACAATTCACTAGAAAGGGATTGTAACATATTCTTTTGTTATTTTTTACACATTAATTGTTCAAGTACAACTAACTAACTAACTGTTCAGGGTTACCATTCATGGCTTGGATCAATTGTTCCTCATTGATATTCTTCTTCTGGAGGCTCTTTCCTATCAATCTCTCCCACACTGGCACCACTTTGTTCGATGACAACACGTTTGCAGGAGGCCGAAGATAAAGCGTTGCGTTAAGGGTCCTAGGGTCGTTGATGGTTGACAGTGTGTAGGTGGAAATATCATCCTCATCAACCCATATGATTGCAATGTTAGAATAAAGCTTACTTTAGGAGACTAGATTGAGTTGGTTGAAGATTTGTAGGAGGCTGTTGAGATATCTTCTCAACCACTCCCTCCAAGTATGGAATCGGTTGGATCTGAATCCAGCTATATATTTACCTATGTATGTGTGTAAGAGTGTAGTAATACAATCTATTGTTTGTGTGTTATTCCTGTGCAATGACTGTTCTTCCAATTTCTATTTTGGTATCAGAGCAGGTTCATCCCTGACTCTCTCACGAGAGTGGCTGTGATGATGGAAATTCTAAATTTTAATCATTTGTATATAGAATAGCGTAGGAGTGTTGAATTTCTAAATTTTCCGTGTGTTATTTAACTGGTGAGAGTGTATTGTTTTTATTACATGTGTTTTGTGAGAGAATTGTTGTAGGCTTTCCATTAAGAGCCAGAAGGTCATACGAATAGCAGTCATCGCTCTGAGATCTTCACAAGGATCGTGTTATGTGATATTTCTTTAAGCGGATTGCAGGAAACAACCGTGTTAGCTATCCTATGCTAGGCGGATTGATCAATGTGATGTGCTAGGAAATGTTTCGCTGAGGAAAATCGCCATATCGCTGGAGATCGCTAGACACCATTTGCTGCCAGAAAATTGCAAGGGTGCATTTAACCCATACGCCAGCATCTGCAAGGAGGAATTCGAGGTCATCTAGGGAAGAGCTGTCTGCTGCCATCGTGAACGAGGGACGCCGATCGTGAAGGACGTCTGTCACTACCGATTTAAAAAGTCACATATTTGCAGATCTGAAGCCAATAGAAAAGAATCACAGATCTGAAGATCACTGCTTTGCAAGGAGATCCATTCAATTTGACATGAGAGCTGTCATGTTGTGCAGGGAGATCCGTTTGTGTCGCTGCTTGTTGCACTTCATTTGATGGAGGACTGTGAGTTCAGTTTAATGGACACTGTTATCTGGAAAATGGAATCACAACTACTGTTGATTGTTGCTCAGGAATCACCCAGGTGGTCGCTGCCGAGAAAGCCACCGTAGAGGACATGCCTTTCTTTTCTGCTGCATGTATACTGATATATATGTTTAATTATGCGTGTTGTGAAAGTATGTGTTGTAATGGCAGTAGAGTAATTACTAGTGTTTGTATGTGTGGTGTGTGGTGAGTTTAAAGTTTTTATATAAGTGTTTATGTAAAAATAAAAACTTGTATCTTGATGCAATCTGGTAGCCCCAGTTTCAAGTACAATGTTTTTATTGGAAGTCACCTTGTGTAAAGGAATGTTGAGGACATTCAGTATCCAAACTTTTCTTCTAGATACTGAAGGATAGCCGAAAGCAGGGATGATTTTAGGGGCTAAATTTCGCACATAGGCTAATTTTCCATGGTTTTTCCAAAAACGAGATTCCCTATTTTAAAAATAATTCGCCCAAATTCTATAGGATAAAATTATTTTACTTTAAAAATCGCCAAAAGTTTATAAAAACTATATAAAATACTTAGAAATTTGAATATTTTTACAAAAATATCGCCAAACATTTATAGTTAACATATGAAGGATTAGTAATATTTGCCAAGGTTTCTACATTTTAAAATAAATTTCCATCCTTAAAATTATCCCTGGCCGAAAGAAAAAATCCTACAGATGAAGGCAAGTACATAGAATGCATCAATAATTGTCAACTTTTATCATGGAAGCCCCGATGAGCCAAGTTGTCAAATTGTCCAGTATACAAGTGCAAGAAAGATGGTCAGAGGCGTTTTGACTTTAAATGTGTCGATGGAAAGCTCGAAAAAGAGGAAGAAGAAAGAGCGGAAGCCGTGTGATTGCAGAGTGAGTTTCAGTGCTGAGGAAGACCAGAGAGACAGACAGTTCAAGTGTTGTAATTGTGATTAAGTCTTGTAATTTGTAAAGTAAGCATTAAGGGAGGGTGTTAGAATAAAGCTTACTTGAGGAGACTAGATTGAGTTGGTTGAAGATTTGTAGGAGGCTGTTGAGATATCTTCTCAACCACTCCCTCCAAGTATGGAATCGGTTGGATCTGAATCCAGCTATATATTTACCTATGTATGTGTGTAAGAGTGTAGTAATACAATCTATTGTTTGTGTGTTATTCCTGTGTAATGACTGCTCTTCCAATTTCTATTTTGCAATGCAACAAAATCAATTTTATTACAAACATTTCCAACAACAAAACCAACATTGCAGTAAGTGAAAACATACGGGAAAAGGCTCACTAATATATCGTCTCAGACTCCAGACACAATGGAGGCTTAATTGATAAAGAAAGGAGCAAATTGGGTCACATGCCAGTTCTAATAGATCAGAGTCAAATTCTTAATATTGAACATCATATTTGACAAGGTTGTTGGTGTGCACGTTATATTCGATGGAATGATCCCAACAGTAGTTCGTGAGAGCCTGATCTTCCTACTTGTCTTGAAGTGGGATGTTGTGTTTTATATTTTGAGTACTCTGGGGATTCGGTTGCTTCATATTCTGAGTGGTAATATCTTGGAGAGATGTTATTCCAAAGACAAGGAACCCCCCAACATGAATTTGAAACCCCCGTAGGAAACAACACCAGCCCGGAACCTCCCACTTCCCCGACGCCCATTAATAATTTGGTACTTTCTCTTTCTACTTTTGCAAATTTTCTTAATTCACATAGCACAATTGTAGGAAGATCCTTGTTCAATTCAAAACATGATCATCTTCAATATCCTCATTTCCTAAGAATCGACAATACAATGCCAAAGCAATTGCTAAAATTAACGAAACAATATAACAATTGGAAAGAAAAATGTTTGATTGGAATGTGGTTTTACATAATGATCAACATACTTACCTAATGACGATTTGCATTATGACCCTATAAAATTTCTCGTGGAAACATGATTTTAAGCCAAACTTCCACCGAGGGTTCCTCAGTTTTCTTCATATCTGAGTTTATCGTTCCCGGGATTTCTTGCTCTGGTGCATCATCTTCGCTGGAAAAGCGTTTCAAGGAGAAGCAACAGTATCTTCATATCTGATTTTATCGTCCCCCGAGATTTCTTGATCTGGTGCACCATCTGATAAATTGTGAGGCAAGAAATGCAGATAGAAAGATAGAACAAAAAACAGTATATTAGAATGTAAGAAGAACTGAAGATATTGAAGAAGTTACAATGCAATGGGAAGTAGCTCAGCTAAATAGGCTCAAGCAAGACAAGAATATAAAGTACAGCTGTCCAGTACAACTGGCAGTGTACAGTCAGACTGTTGAGGTTACATTATATTTAACACTCCCTCTTAAACTCAACAGTTACAAACATCAGCACTGATTATGCCTAAGTGTTGTCTCTGAAAATCAAAAACTGACTTTCCCAGTGGCTTTGTAAAGATATCAGCAAGTTGATCTCTAGAACCACAGAATTGTAGTGCAATGTCATCATTATTGACTAGCTCGCGTATGAAATGAAAACGAGTGTCAATGTGTTTGCTCTTCTTGTGAAAC